>JAUMHN010433094.1:0-12087 GCA_032360265.1 Heliamphora ciliata
TCAATGCTATATGGTCTTGAGATTATGGGTCAGAGTGCAATTATAGTTCTTTAGTGGTGTGAACTGTAATTCAGTATATTATAGAGATTGCAGAAACCGCTGTTGATTTTTTATAATTGCAGATACCGCTATGAGATTTGCTTAATTGCAGAAACCGCTGATACGTGTTTGTGTTCCACTGAAAGTCTTACTCATAATTACTTCATAGATCCCTGCTGTAGCCCTATAAATATGCGGGTAGGCTAAACTAGTTTCACAACTTGTCTTCTCAGACTAAAGTTATCCCGGTTCTGCCGGTACAAGTTCTCAGAGGATTATAGCCTACATTATATCTGAGAATCGCATAAGGGAATACAGTAGATGATCTAACAGGAGCTTCAACTCATATTCAAATCGTAGTTGAAGATTCGACTGGTAAAAAGGTATTATTCTAAATTAACTTCGGATGCACGTGCTTTATTTTGATCATTCGTCATCAAAAGTTTTATTTGGATTCTGTTTTGGCATTTGCCCATCCAGTTAATTTTTTTAGATAATCGTTTCCAAAAACAAAGATCTTAGTAGGTTTGCCTCCAACACCTAGGATCTCGAGTTCATTCAGAAGACTGATCATTTTCAAAATATGATCCCTAACTAGGGTGCCTTTAGTTATGCTTGTATTCATCAGAGATTTGTTGGTCACCAGCCTAGTAGCACGATTTTGATCCCTAAATATTTTTTTGAGATTCGTAATCATGTCAGAGGCACTGGGCATAGACTGATGCTGATGCTACAATACATTTAACATGAAAGCCAAAATGTAACAGCGAGCCATCTTATTAGCTTTCTATCACTTTTGATAAGCCTGAATTTCTTGTTCGGTCGCCCCCTCATCAGGTACTAATAGACAAATCTTAGATAATACAAACTTATAGTCCTTGACAGTTAAGACAATATCCAAATTTCTTTTTCAGTCAACATAGTTTGGTTCCGTTAGTTTGTTTTCTTTGAGTATTGACGCGAGTTGATTGAAAGACATTTTAATATTGAGAATCACATAATAAATGAAAATCGTTTAATTATGATGAGCAAAAGTTTGAATTTATTTTAAAATTAGTTCCCTCTACCATTTAAAAAAAATTCGCTAACAGCCTAGTATCCTGTGAATAGCATGCCTCGATAGGAGAACGTGTACTATCCATCGTCTGTCATGACATGCTAATTCCTATTAATTTTACTATCTAGGCAATATACCATGCCAATTAAAATTAAATAGCTGACATAGTTTCGGTCTAATAAATAATTGTAGTGACTCAGATAGAGTGGATACTATTATTTACAGCTAAGTGTTAACCATCATCTAATCCCGAATCAATTGCTTCGCAATGAACTCTTCAAATGGAGAAGTGATCCGCACTAACAATTATTCAGAATTATTTCTGAAGGAGGTTCGTACTGGCGATACCGTAATTAATTATGTTCGATGGGGTGGAAAGACTAACTGTCAACACACAAAATTAATTACATCACCTATGAACTGGTGATGAAGACCGCATGATTTATCTATGAATAAATTTCCTCTCCCACTTAGTTTTTCAAAATATTTTTGAGGGTTATAAAAATCTATTTAATTAAAATATATTTATTAATTTAAAAAACAACACGATCTGAAAGAATCCAAAATATCATTCCGTGTACACGATCCAAAGGATTCTGGTTTGTTAAACCATCTTCTCGTGTTTTAATGCGTAACAAATAAAATTACCAATGAATGCATAGTTTTTCCTTAGCTAAGGTATTGAATAAAGACATTCAAATATTTTGTTTTTTACGTTATACATTTTTTTAAAAAAATAATTTATTAAAATCAAACATTTTTTATTTAATTAATTCTAAATAATCAAAATTAATTTTTACGTTTTTTCAAGATATCCGATTTATTAAAAATCATCTTAAATGTGTTATTTTGTAAAAAAATAAGTTTTTTATTTAATTAAAAAAATTAATTAAAAAAATTTTTATTTTATTTTTCATCACAAAATATTAATTAAAATCAAGTTTCTCGAATTAATTAAATTAAGCAAGAAAAATAAAACAGATATATATCATCCACGCAGTTTATATAAATAAAAATACAAGATACATATATATATCCCGATTTTATGATCAAATAAAAACTCTAGAGAGTTTCAGCTTTATGCGATCAGATAGGCACCAAGTGTTTCAATCTTTTGAAATAGTTGCTTATCGGCATCTGAATCCTACCAAGACTATTTGATTTGTAGTGATATACAAACACAACACGTCTCAATCAATGCATATAAGAAAAACAACCGTAGGACACCTCGAAAATAGCACCACCGCTAGCCACCTGCCAGCGCTGCACCTTGCCGCCACTTCAGGCGGCTTTTGCCGCTACTCCTATACTCCGTTTTGTCCCTATTTTACTTAAAAATAGCTTATGAAAAATACTACTTTTTTTGTAAAAAAATCGAAACAAAAATAGCCTGGAAAAAACGATCGAAACAGCCTAAACAAGCGGCCGTAGCCGCCGCACAGTGCCGCCACTGCCACTGCTATTTTCTCCCTCGTTTTGTGGTTGTTTCGACTCCGATTTATTGTTATTTTTAGCAATGATATACAATCACATGATTCCCTGAAGAACACCCAGAAAATAGTCCCAAAAAACCATCGAAAATAACCCCAAAGAGCCGGTGCTGCCGTCGCTAGAGCGGCTTGTTTGAGCCGCTATTTGTGGCTGATTCTCAAGTCTTTTTGGACTATTTTTCAGCACTATTTTACTGCTATTTTATGCCTCAAAATTGCTCAAAATCAATCTTGAAAATGTTGCAAAAAACCATCAAAAAACAACTGCGAACCCGCTGCCGGTGGGCTATTTTTGTGCTGAATTTTTTTAAATATTTTTGGGATCTATTTTGATGCTATTTTTAAGCCTAAAAATTGTAGAAAAAACTGCTGAAGAGCCTATCACAAAATTGAGGAAAAACCATCGCGATCTGTTGCCTGAAAATCCTAAAACCACCGTTGATGCTGCCAGTTTTTGCCTTCGCTTGTTCTTTGTGTTCTTCATATTCTTGGATATTCAAACATATTCTTAAATATTCTAAATAATATTTAAAAATAAATAAAAACATTTATATCAAAAACTTATGTCCCGAAGGCTCATATTCAAACTAAAAAAGCTTAAACTATCTTAATCAACCCTCGTGATTAAAAATTAAATTATAATCATTATTCAACCATTCATTCAAATATGAATAAAATAATGATCATAAAACTAGAATTAGAACATCTGCAAAACAAATTAGCACAGTTCTAAATCTATTTGGTCCCTCAATTAACCGTAAACATAATCAAAATGGCTCTAATACTAATTGTTGGAGGCAAATTGCCAAGATCATTGATTTGTAAACGATATATCGAATAAAAATAACTAAAAGGGCAATCGCTGAAATAGGCTCCAGATAAAATCTTTTTGATGTCGAACGATAAAAAATAAAACCCGTGCAACCACGGATAATTTAGAAGAATATTTTTCGCTCATTTATTCAACTACGAACTTTTAATTTCTCGAGTTAAAACTCCGAGCAGACCTTCTATTGTATTCCCAATGTGATTCCTAAACGTAGTATAGGCTACGATCTTTCGAGAACTTGTACCGACAGAACCTGATTAACCTTAGTCTTGAAAAACAACTCTTATAAATGATTCAGCCTACCCACATATTTATAAGGATACAGCAGGGATCTATTGAGTAATTATGGCATAGACTTCTAGTGTGATCTAGATACCCTTCTAGCAGTTTCTGCAAATATGTAAACCTTTCAGCGATTTTTGTAATTATAAAGATTTTGTAGCAGTTTCTGTAATTTTTAAAAAATACTAAATTACAATTCATACGACTAAAGAACTATAACTGCACTCTTAACCATAATCTCAAAACCAATTGCATTGAGTTCATGCTATTAAATGCTTTACTCATCTCTCCACGTTAAGATTCCTGATACCGACCAATTTAATTATTGATAATTTAATTTAATCAGTATCTTTTAAAATTTCTTAAGTCATTCCACTTAACTTATTTGACCACCAGATAATCAAATTCACCTGTAGGGTTTAGCCTGGTCAAGCCTTATAAGCGTCCTTAAGGGGGTATTGTCAATCCTGAACAATCGGGACATGAATTCGGTCAATAATTAATATTCACCATATAATTAATACCGCTATCCAATTCACCGAGAATATTGACCCATATAAGATCGCACCCTCAAATGAATCAAAATAACGAATATTAAATATACATAAGTAATAATTATTTCGGAATTAAGAGTATAATCACTCATAATAACCTTGGGGTGTGAATTAATTTATATAGTCAATATAAAATTAATTACCCCAGTATTGTCCCATTCAATACACACAAAGTGTATTAGCACAGAGAGTCGGAACAATAGATGACGCTATTATCTATTCTCCGTAACCAAGACAGACCTATTAAAATTCTGTGCTACAGTCGTACCGATGGTTTATCCATATTTATCTAAACTGTGAACAAATACTTATATTTTGCAAGAACCTATAATCTGGTCTTTTGTGTGCAAGTCGTACTCTACACACTATATTAAATACTATACAGAATAAAGAACATCCATACATAACATTAAAAAAATGATATTGCATACATTACTCAATAAGATTCTCATAAAATAAAAAAAATTAATTTTATTAAAATAAAAGTAAATACCAACAAAATTCATGATTTTTAATATACAACCCTAATACCATCCACAACAGTTCTAGCAAACTCCCACCACTCGTGAACACCAAATAAAGATATTGAGGGGAGTTCTTACTTGCAAATTCTAGAAAACCCCCAAATGATCTACTCCTTACTCAAGTTCCTAATGAAAACCAAGCAAGATTTCACCCCTCAGTTAAAAGTGGTGAACGCAACTCTCAAGTCGTCCTTGACTATCTGCAACATATCTAGGATCCTTATCACGAGTTCCAGCCATTCTGTGGACGCCTTAGGATCGGGTACTCTCGCCCCTCCCCTAGCGGCCTCAGCTAGCTAACGGATGGAACCCACTATCTTATGTAGCAAATCTACCTCCTCTACTAGTCCGTAGGGAGCATTAGCATCCCTAGTATCAGGGGTTGACACATCTCCTTGTCCTAAATCATGGCCTCATCCTCTCCGTGGTAACATAGCCTTTATATGAAAGAAATATAGAACATAATAACATAAGATTTAATTCATCATGTTATTATTAATACATGTCACATAATCATGCTAACACTTAGCCATTCAAGATCATGCTGATAAATTCCACGTACCAAGGAGCACCGACAAGAGTGACAAGTCAGTTTGAGTAACCTACTTAGATTCCTTGGTAGAAAGCACGTCGGTCAAATGCATTTCTAACTTGGCTTCCAAGTTTATTAATCCAAACGCTCGAAAATAAAACTAATCAATCCTAAGGTCCAACCTCCGTGCTCACATAATACACAAATTCCTCATGCAATAACAGATAATCATTTTCATGTTATCCAAAATATTTAAACACGTGCAAATTAAGCACACGTAACCATTCTCACCGGGTGATAAAACCTCTCCCACGGCTCTTAGGTAGTTGAACCTAGAACTCTGATACCAAGTTGCCACTCCACGAAACCTAGGTCACGTGAACCACTAAAGAAAACCCATTTTGTGATACTAAAATCCACCAAAACCACCCGAGATCGAACGTGCTATGAATGTAAGTTAAAATCGACATTAAAACCGTTGAAAAATGGACTCCCGAGGGTTTATTTTAAGTGAAAGAAGTACCCAAAAGACTATAGTGATGGTCCTCAAGAGCTAAGATTTTAAAATAAAACAACCAAGATTTTCAAAATCTGCCCAGACCACTAGAATGGTCAAAAGACCGCTTGAACGGTCCTCGCCTATACATTGTTTTTACACCATCTGTAAAACAATCGAGAATACACTTTGACCTCTCGATAGACCGCTTGAGCTGTCCATCGAGCGGTATGGCTCTGGACCAAATTTTCAAAATCTAACTTTTAAACCCAACACTTGAACATTTTCCAACCTTTTTAAAAATCTTCAATGCATAACTAATCAATCTAAAATGTGCTAAAATAAGGTTTAAAACCTTCGTCAAGGCACAAGATTTGATATTAAGAATAAACCCGATCGAAAATGATTTGTTACAACATCGAAAATAACCAACCGAAAACTATTTCATACAACCATGAAACTTCACAACCACCATGGTTCATCTCATCATTATACAAACATACATGCATTAGTATCATGGCCTAAAGGCTGACAAAACATATATTTCAAATCTAAAACATATTACACGTTACATGATCCAATATCAAAATCGGTATAAACTACCGAACAACAAAAACTAAGAGTTTTCTGTTCCGCCACCTCTGCGGCTCCTTAAGATCAAGCTACATGATCATTTTCACCCGAAAAATTTTAAATCCAACAATGTGAGCCGAAACCTAATAGGAATAGACTAGCATGAATTAAAAGTTTAACATACAATCACAGATTTTATAAGCAACTCGACCACACAAGTCTCAAAATGAGTTTTCATCCTCAAAATCACAAGTTTTCATATAATCCTATAATGTCCAACCATTTAATAAATATATATAACACGTTATTTTTCAACTAGGTTTCCACAACTAATAATGATTCCTATGTACTAACCCTGTCGTCCACTGGACAAAGGTAACAACCACAGACTCTCACCCATTAACCTAGTTTCGGGGCATCCAATGACCCATTAGGCAATGAGAAGCTCTATACATTGCTATAATAATAAACGCCTCCTAATGGGGTAAACACTTCATTGATGGGCATTAACCTGAATAGCGAAGCACCTACCTTGGGTAAGTTTTTTGGACTTTCACTGAGGAGCAATTGAGGCCCAAGTATACACACATTGCTACGGTACATCTATTGAATCATTAAAAGGCACACATCACGATTATCGAAACATTTGTACGCACACAACCACGTACAAAATGTCAAAGGCACATAACTGCATTATCCATATAACTATGAAAATCTACTAACATTTTCAAAATATTTCCACCATATCAACAACATCATTTAAACCAAGGCTAAACCCCAAGGATTAGCTCCAAACATCAAAACCCATATTTTTGCAACACATTCATAATTCCTTCTAGTTTTCAAAACTCATCATTTTGAAAATCACGTACACATACATCCACCAACCTTGTAATAAACCTTAGGATAGCAAAACATGCTTTTGATCCAACCAAACAAGGTTGAAACACAAAATTCAACAACCATAGCATTTTAAAATGGTAAAAAATGCATATAATCACATATAACATGCTTTTAATGCAAGAGAATCTAGAATTCTATCGTATGAAGTTAAAAACTCGAAGCTTTAACCATCGGTGAAAAATCAAAGTCACCAAAATAAGATTTCGTTTAGATGAACGAAAAGCCCTTGGCAAGGAGAACACCATTCCACCCTTACAATGTAAAAAACGAAGCTTAAAGCAAGTAAAAGGGTAGAGAGAAGGCTAGGTTGTGGTCTTGCTTCCAAGAGAGAAAAATAGAAGCTTGTAGGAGAAACTGTAGACCAAAACTCCAAGTCACGCATTGCCACTAATATAACCTATGCAGACAGACCACTCGAGTGGTCTAAGGACCGATTGAGCAGTCTTACCCAGAAAGTCCCAACTTTCTACCACAGCGCACAAACAGGACCGGAATTAAAACCAACATGCATATCTAAGCCAACACATGCATAAAACATATAGAAACATGCTTTACTATAATTACTAAAATGACATACACAACACGTTGAGAATACATGTTACAAAATTAAAAGGAACCGAGTTTCACATATCCCATCAGGTGGTTCTATAAGTTTCCAAACCTAATTAAAGTACATAGACTCCATCCCTGAATCCATGCCCTTTGCCATAGTTTTGCATCTTTATCTTGAAGTGCTTCGCTGTAGTTGCAGGGTTCGGTATCCAGTTATGTCGAGATACTATCAAAAGACTCTCCCAAGAATGTATACTATTTGGGTTGTCGAACAACCCTTCTACTACGATGAGGCACTACCTATGTTTGTGTACTAGTAGTGACACATGCTAATTCTGAACCCTGTGCACCATCATCGACATGCTGCTCTGGTTATAAAACTGGCATGTTAATGGTAGCACGCTGATTTGGTTTATGGTCTACACGTGTCCCGATAATCTTTCCACTACGACGAGGCAATGGGATATCGATGACACTTTCTTGTGGCACTTCTCCTATACTACTGGTATTTTCTCTCAACTTTTCCAAAATATTTTTACTTTTGGGCTTATGGTCCATTACATAATCCCTTTCCAAGAATCGGGCATTGGTACTAACAATGACCTTTCAATTCTTAGAATTATAAAATAAATCACCCTTCATTCCCCTAGGATATTCAACAAAGAAATAGACTTCTATTCTAGGTTCTAACTTATTTATGCTCCTTTTCAACACGTGTACTAGACACCCCCAAATTCGAATGTCTTAGACTGGGTTTGTGCCTATTCCTTAATTCTGTGGGAATAGTAAGTACTAACTTAGAAGGTATCAAGTTCATAATGTAAACAGTTGTCTCTAATGCA
Source organism: Heliamphora ciliata (assembly GCA_032360265.1). Taxonomy (NCBI): domain Eukaryota; kingdom Viridiplantae; phylum Streptophyta; class Magnoliopsida; order Ericales; family Sarraceniaceae; genus Heliamphora; species Heliamphora ciliata. The sequence goes on from JAUMHN010433094.1 coordinate 8,674, forward strand.
ATTCCCCAAAATAAATTGGGTAACTTTAGATAACTCATTATAGATCTTACTATCTCCATAGAGTCACATTCCTTCTTTCTGCTATACCATTTTGCTGCAGAGTATCCAGTACAGTCAACTGAGATGTAATCCCTTCTATTGATAAGTAGTCCCTAAACTCTCCAAAGAGGTATTTGCCACCACGGTCAGATCGAATTGTCCTAATACATTTTCCCCGATGTTTCTCAAAACATGCATACTTATGGTGTATCAAATAAATGTATCCATACATTGAGTAATTATTAATAAAAGTGATAAAATACTCAAAGTCTTCTTTAGATCGGATAGTTATAGGTCCACATACATAAGAGTGAATCAATTTCAATAGTTTTTTTAGCTCTATAGCCTTTAGCAAAAAATGACCTCTTGGCCATTCTACCCTCAAAGTAGGATTCACAGACTAAAAGTGCCTCCATTTCTAATGAACTCAAAGATCCATCTTCTACTAGTTTATTTCTCCTTTTTAGATTTATATGACCTAGGCGTAAGTGTCAAAGATACGTTTGGTTCATTAAAGAAGGTTCATTTCTCTTAAGTAGTAAATTAGATGTATTATTCAATTCATTCATTTTCAGTGTAGGAGAGATTGAAGTTATAACATACAGATCATCCACCAATGTACTAAAATAGATAAAATGTCTACCATCCTTAATAATTACAGAGTTATTAAAATAAACAAAATATGTATTTTTAACTAATCTAGAAACTAAAATCAAATTTCTTCTAAGTGAAGGTAAATAAAGAAAATCTTTTAATATTAAAAATCTATCTCTACTAAAATTGAGAGTGACATATCCCACTGCAACTACTGTCACCCTTGTATTATTGTCCATGTGTAGGTATATCTCTCCATTATTAAGCTGTCTGGTTTCTTGGAATCCTTACAAAGAATTGTAGACATGATTAGTGGCTCCCGTATCTACACACTAAGTACCTATAGATATTACCGCTAAATATGTTTCAACAACTAGTAAACATAAATTACATTTGTTGTTCTACTTACCAAGATAGACTGGACATTAATTCTTTTAGTGCTCTATTTGGTTGTAGTGAAAACACTTACCTATCGGCTTTTTCACACCAATTTTAGGCCCATTAGTTGCCTTTAGACCTGTGCCTCCTTGTTTCTGAACTTTTTTCTTCTTATCTTTGGGCTTAGAGGAAGAATTTTTTTAACAATAAAAACACTACCTGGCTTTCTAAGAACACCTTCAGCTACTTAATGTTCTTTAAGTAGTTTTGCCAAAGAAAAACTAAATTTGCTCATGTTATAATTTAGGCAGAACTTCTTAAAGCTATCTGATAACAACTTGAGTATCATATCAACTAGGGTTTTATCATCAATCTCAGCTCTAAGGATCTTGGTTTATTCAGCAAACTAATCATCTTTAGAACATGATCCCTAACTAGGGTGCTTTCAGCCATGTTTATGTTCATTAGTGATTTCATGGCCACTTGCCTATCGGCATGATTTTCACTATAAGAAAAAGAGTTTTTTCGTGACAAAATATAATGATGAATTTTATTTTCCTTGCTAAAAATGATATTTTTGCGAGAGAATATCAATTTCGTTGTTAATACATATCCATTTCGTGATGAATTTTAAATTTTTTCATAAAAGGTTTCTTAATTATTTGTGAGGAGAATATTTCATCACAATATGTATCTCTTTTCCAACGAGATCTATTTTTCCTCACAAAAAACTCCTTAATTTATGGTGATGAAAATATTGCGTCTCATTATTTGTTTTTTATGACGAAATTTATATTTTATTTCTAAAAAATCTTTAGTTATTTACTACAAAAATAATTCATCCCTGATAATTGTTCATTTTATAAGAATTATAATTTTTCCATATAAAATAATACTTTATTATTGTTGAGGATAAGTTTTTCATGAGAGCTTTGGATATTTGGAGTACAAAATTAATTTACCCTATTTCCAGTCCTTCACTCCCGCCCCCATCTCCTTTCATACCCATGAACTTCTCCCAAGTCGGCAATCAACATATTTCCCATGAATCCTTCAATCTCTTACACCTAGTAACGAGTTTGCACTACAATCAACCACCATCCTCTTCAATCTCTTTCACTGATTGAAAAGATTGAACAAACCGTAGTATCATTGGCTTGCATAAATCAACTTCTACCGCCGCCCACCATTGCATAAATAGACCTTCTCTCCTTGTCCATGTTAGAGTTGGTATACTGAAAACTATATTTTAGTATTTAATTTTATTTTAATAAAAATAATTTTTCATCTTATGAGAATCTTTATGAGTAATGTATGTGTATCATTTCCTTAATGCTATGCATGCATGTCCGATATTCTATATAGTATTTAATCTGGTGTGTAGAGTACGACTCGCACACAGAAGATCAGATTTTACGTTCTTATAGAATATAAGTTTTATGTTCACAGTTTAGATGGAAATGGGCATACCATCGGTACAACTATAGTATAGAGTTTTAGTAGGCTTGTCTTGGTTACGGGGAACAGATAATAGCGTCGTCTATTGTTCCGACTCTCTGTGCTAGTACACTTTATGTGTATTGAACGAGACATTTAGAGTAATTAATTTGATACTGACTATATAAATTAATTCATACCACAAGGTTATTATGAATAGTGCTTATCCTCTTAGTTCTGAAATAATTATTGATTTGTATACATTTAATATTCGATATTTTGATTCATTAGAGGGTGCGATCTTATATGGGTCTATATTTCCTGTGAGTTGGATAGCGGTATTATATATATGACGAATATTAATTATTGACGAAATTCACATCCCGAAAGATCGGGATTGACAATACTCCCGTAAGGAAACTTATAAATTTTGACCGGGCCAAACTCTGCAGGTGGATTTAATTATCCGGCGGTCAAATAATTTAAGCAGAAGGACTTAAGGAATATCAAGAAGCCGATTAAATTAAATTGTTAGTAATTAAATTTAAGAGACGGGTATCGAGAATCTTAATGAGGGGAGAAGTTGTAAGTATTTAATAACAGGAGCTCAATGCTATATGATCTTGAGATTATGGGTCAGAGTGCAATTATAGTTCTTCAGTGGTGTGAACTGTAATTCAGTATTTTAAAAAAATTGTAGAAACCGCTGCTGGATTTCCATAATTGCAGATACCGCTATGGGGTCTGCTTAATTGTAGAAACCGCTGATACGTGTCTGTATTCCACTGGAAGTCTTACTCATAATTACTTTTCAGGTCCCTACTGTAGCCCTATATATATGCGGGTAGGCTGAACCAGTTTCATAACATGTCTTCTAAGACTAAAGCCGTACTTTAACCGTAGATAATGCCCCCACATCATTTTCGATGAGCAAGATATCATCTACATAAAGTACTAGAAAGATCA
>JAUMHN010433115.1:0-12086 GCA_032360265.1 Heliamphora ciliata
TAGGAACAAGAGGACTGATAACTAGTACTAGAGGAAGCCAAAAAATCTTTAAATGCAGTGAGAAAATATTCCCTACCCAAACCTGAATGAAGAATCTTTATAATGGGTACAAAACTGTATGTGAAACCGTAGAGTGAAAATCACAATAAATACAAAAGAAATCAGACTTGTGAGACATAAAGTACACCCAACATAACTGACTATAGTCATCAATAAAAGATACATAGGAGATGGAGCAACCATTGGTGGCAACGGTAAAAGGGCCCTAATCATCAATATGGACAATTGAGAAAAGAGAGGCAGAAATAGATAAACTTTTATTAAAAGGTAAAACTGGCATTTTTGCAAGTTTGCAACCACTGCACTCAGAAATATCACTAATAAACACTTTTCCTAAACTACCCAACTGAATTAAAATTTTTAAACGATCACTTGACGAATGACCTAAACGAGAATGCCAAAAGTAAAAAGATGAAAAATGCTGATCTAAAGAAAAAAAAGGCATTGCAATGTTAGACACCAGGGGAATATACAAGCTCTCTAGAACGTAAAGATTACTAACTCTACGCTCAATCCGAATTTGCTGCTGTAACTTCCAGTCCAGAACAACACAACCAGTAGAAGAAAAAAGGACATCAATCAGAAAGCTGACTAACAGACAGGAGACTAACAGACAGTCGGGGTATATAAATAACATCAGGAGTTGACAAATTGGACGAAGTAGAGGAAACAACCGAGCCAATAGAAACAACATGCATAAGAGAGCCATCGGCAGTGCATACGGTGACTAGAGATGAAGGTGAAACACAATTGTTAAGATGAGATAAATTGAACGTCATATGGTGGGAAGAACCAGAATCAAATATACAAATCGAGGGTGAAATACTTGAAAGGTAAGAATTATGAGAGCCTGAGTGAGAGATAGTTATAGAAGCATGTGACTGATTCTCGAGAGTTGCAAGCATGGCCTGAAATTGACGAAAATGGTCAAACAGAGCCTGAGATGGAGGAGAAATAGATCCAGTGAATGCAGGTGTGGCAAGAGAAACAGGAGTGCGATAAATTGGAGTTGAGGCACGTTGAGAAGTAGGAGAGGAAGAATGGCTCTTTTGTGCCAACTTGGGGCATGCTAACTTCCAATGGCCCTTCTGACGGCAGAAGCGACACTCATTCATGGCAACATGGGATTTTGGCTTGCCCATGACTTGCAGTAGATGAGTATGCAGGAGTGGAGTGCGAGAATGAACACTGCCTGAGGAGGACGGGGTGGCGAAGACTGATTAAGAGGGAATAGCCATTTGAGCAACTTTCAACACTGTCTCTTCTGCAATGAGCTCGCGAATAGCCGTATCAATGGAGGGCAATGGGGAACGATGAAGAATGGCACCACAAAGTGCCTCAAACTAGTCCCGGAGTGCCATAAGAAACTGCACTAGCCTCAGCTCTTCTCGACACTGAATATAACTATTGAGGAGCTACAAATCAGAGAGTTCGATAAGAGCTAATTGATCCCAATAGGTTGTCATCTCATTGTAGAATTCCTAGATGGATTTGTTATTTTGCTTAGCACTTTGAATAGTCATCTCTAATTCATAACGTTAGGCAAAATTAGAGGTAAGATATATATTCTAGAGATATTTCCACACTTGTTTAGCGGTCGTATATTTAGACAAATTCATGCCAATACTGGGCTCCACAGAATTATGAAACCAAGTAAGGATTTATACATTCTCCATCTCCCAAGTGGCAATAGATAAATCATATCCCTAAGCCTTAGATCTTATAAAAAAGAACCACAGAGGCTGCAGCGGAGGTCTGCGATGGTTGGCGAACCTAAGGGAAGGGTCAGCGATGGTCGCTGAACCTAGGGGAATGGTCGGTGAGGGTCGGCGGTTCGGGTTTTCAAGGTTCGCGAAGTGTCTGCAAACCAGGTCTAACAAAGGAAGGTTACAGAGGCTTCAACGGAGGTCGGCGATAGTCGTCAGACATAGGGGAAGGATTAGTAATGGTCACTAGACCTAGGGGAAGGGTCGATGAGGGTTGGCAGCTAGAATTTTCAAGGTTCGCGAAGTGTTTGGGAACCAGATCTGACAAAGAAAGGTCACAGGGGCTGCATCGGAGGTCGGCGATGGTCGTCGAACCTAGGGGAAGGGTCGGCGATGGTTGGTGGTGGCAAATAGGGGTTCAGCGAGGGTCAGCAGGCGTAAACAAGGGAGGAGAGAGATGCGAATGTGCTAGGGTTTGCAAATGAGAAGGTGCTAAGGTTTGCGAAACTGAGGGAGAGAGATGTGAAGGTTGCAAAGGCCAGCAACGAGGTTTTGCAAAGGCCAACGGCGATCTGCTATGGCGGCGGCTAGGGTTTTGGCTTTGATACCATGATAATAAAACTGGAAGTATTATTGTTATATTGTCAAAATTTGAACAACAATGAAGGGATACATAATATATATATAAGTTATAGAAAATCCTAATAATGGTAATAAGACTAACTAGGAAACATGATCCCAATAATCGAAAAATATCTCAATAATAATAATAATAATAATAATAATAATAATATATTCTCGCAATCCTAATCATGGAAAAATATCCCAATAATAATAATATATTCTCACAGTATCTTCTGATTCTCCTATCTCACTTAATTGTGACAATAAGAGTGCTATCCAAATTGCCCATAATTCCGTGTTCAAAAGCGTACCAAGCATATTGAAATTGATTGTCATTTTGTCCATCAACACCTTCAATTGGGCACTATTAGCTTCCTGTTCATCTTTTCCTTTTTCCAACTTGCTTATTTCTTTACGAAGACTCGCACCGTTCTCGTTTTTGATTTTTATTGGACAAACTCTCGTTGCTCTCTGGGCTTGCATCATGAGTTTGCAAGGGTGTGAGAATGTGTTATTATTTTTTTGGGATAATTTACAATATACCTAAAGGGTAGTTTAGCATTGTTACCATTATTAGGGTTTTCTATAGTTTTCTAGTTTAGTATTATTACAATTATTAGGATTTTTTTATGACTTATATATATGATGTATTCTTTCATTAATGTTTAAGCTTTAGTAATATAGAAATAATACTTTCAGCCTTGCTATCACTGTCATGTTGCACCGAGTTATGAGTAATACTGATACCAGTCTTGTTGTTACAACACAACTTCATAGATCCATTACCCTCAATCCCCAAATCCCTTAATAACACTTGGGGCCACACAAGTTTGCAAATGTCATACGCCATAGCGCCATACAAGGCCTTAGTGCTCAATCGAGCTACAACTGTCTGCTTTTTACTTCGCCAAGTAACCAGATTCCCTCCTACAAAATACAATAACCCGATGTAAATCGTCTATCATCAACAGAACCCAATCATGTAAAAGCTTCTATTTCAAATGACCATAATTAGAAAACAAAATTCATTTCCCAGTACAAGACTTAAAAGTATCATGACCTTATGAACAACCCCCACAACGTAAGCGATAACAGGTCTAGTGTAAGGATCATAATTACATTTCAATGTATTATTTATATGAGTGTTTTTTTTTAAATGTAGCTAAAGGGCAATTATGTCTTTTTGTATATATCATGTAATGCATCGTTAGGCATTAAACCTTTTTGATAATGGCAATAATTGTCATCTTTCTTCTCCTTTGCTATTATGCTATCAGAGCTACCATCAAAACCCTAGTACCAGTCACCGCTGACGACCCCTTCTCCATTCTTTGACGACGAACACTTCAAAACCCAAGCTGTTCTGCATCGCCGACCTCTTCCCCTGTGTTCGAAAAACTTAGCTTCCACCTAACCTTTTTTCCATCCTCCTGCGACGACCACTTCAAAACCCTAGCCCCAACGCATTGCCAGCCATTTCAAAAACCCTAGCTTTTCCCTTTTGCATCGCCAATCCCTAGGCTCCTGCATCACCTTTTTAAACACTTCAAACCTTAGCCGACTACCAACGAGCCACCAATAGCCCCTCCTTTTGCAGTGCCGACCGCTGATGAGCCATACCGACCCCTTTTTTCTGCATTGGCGACCACCAATGAGACTCGTTGACCCCTTTTTTGCATCAGCAACCACCGAGACTCGCCGGCCCTTGATCCTACATCACCGACCACCGGCGACCCTGCCATCCCTCTAACCAGCAGTGGCGACCTTGTCGAAGTCTTCGAATTTGTTTTTCATCAGATCTGATCTCCAAACCCTTACCTAGCAGTCATTCTTGGCTACTGGTTGCCTATTTTGGCCTTTAGTTCCTATTTGGTGCACAGCAAACTTGGTTCTGTGTTTTTGGTTAGTTCTATTTGCTTGAGGTCTGGTCTGATCATCTAGTTCGCTTTATTTTCTTGTCTTATTTTTCCAGCATGTCTGAGGATAAATTGTAGGCAATTAGCATCTGACTTCATAGAACCAACTATTCGTATTGATGCAATGTTATGAAAAACTTCCTTCTTAGAAACAGGAGATATGGTTATGTAATTGGCTCAATCGTTCAACTTGCAAATCCAAAGGCTGAGGGAACAGATTTGAAGGCTACGGAGTATGAAGCGTCTATTGCAGTTTGAGATATGGACAATGCACAAGAACTTACTTGGTTTCACAACTCTGTAGAGCCCAAGTATCAACATGAACTTCTCAAAATATACTACCGCCAAGCATGTGTGAAATTATCTACAGAATATGTACCTTGCATCTAATTATTCCAAACAGTATAAGTGTTATATAAAGTGCTAAGCAGAATGATAAATCAATTAAAGAATTTTATAATGCGGTGACAAATTATTGGGAATAATTGGCACTTGTGGAAGCTTTCGACTTTCAATTGCTCAATCGTTATATTTCGTACCAAGAAAGCAGAGGCTGGTGCAGTTTCTAATGGCCTTCCGTGATCAGTTTGAGCCACTTCGTGCTGCTATTCTTCATCATTCCCTTATAGCCTCCGTTGATGGGGTTATTCGCGAGCTTATTTCAAAAGAGACACGGTTTAAGGTGCTTAGATGGCTATTCCCGCTCAGTCAATATTTGTCGCCCCTTCCTCGTTAGTGGGTGTTTTCCTATCACTGTTTGCACTGCAGATGTTATCCTGTGCATGTTGTTTCTATTGGTTCAGTTATCCCCTTTACCTCGTCCTCTTTATCTATTCCTGATGTTTTTTATATACTACAATTGTCAGTTAGTTTACTATCTATTAGTTATCATTCTAATTTTGGTTTTGATGTCCTTTTTACTAGTTGTGTTGCTCAGGAACGGATGTCCAAGAAGCATATTGCGATTAGGAGTATAGAGCTGGTGACTTATATATTCTGGAGAGCTTGCACATTGCAATGGTTTCTTCTATTGCTATGTCTTCCTTTTCCTTAGATCAGCATTCTTCTCCTTTTTATCAACTAGTGAACATTTAAAAATTTTGGATCGGTCTAGTAGTTTAGGTAAAGTGTCAGTCAGTGATATTTCTAATGCCTTTTCGTCATTGTTACTAAGGAAGGATCACTTTATTGTATCTTTTATAAATGATTATACATTATAATTAGTTCTTCTAGGTGTATCTTATGTCTCACAAATATTTTTTTTTTCGTATTGACCGCACTTTTCACTATATGGTTCAAATATAGTTTTCTACCACTATAAAGATTCTTTGTTCAGATTATTGGGTGCAGAGTACTTTCTAACTGAATTTACCAACTTTTTAGCTTCCTCTAATACTATTCATCAATCTTCATGTTTTGATACTCCAGCCCAAAATAGTAGAGCTGAGAGAAAACATCGGCATATTATTGACACAATCCTTTCTAAGATCTCCCCTTATGAGAAGCTTTTCAGTCACACTCTTAATTACTCATTGCTGCGAGATTTTGGCTCCATTTGTTTTGCTCTTCTTCCCAAACGAGAGCGGAGTAAACTCAATGCTCGTTCTATTCTATATGTCTTCTTAAGGTATAGCCTCCAATAGAAAAGATATCGGTGTTACGATCCTGTTTCTAAACGTCTATACGTATCGCGTCATGTTTTGTTTCTTGAGTCTCTCTCCTATTTTAAACACTTCTGTCTCCAAAGATGATTTGGTTCATATTGACAATTTTCCTCTCGATGTGCTTTCTGAAAAGTTTACTTCTACCATTGATGCCTATAATCTCCCCCCACTTTTCGTCCCTCTCAAACTTCTGTCTCCAAAGATGTATCATACGTTAAGTCAAGCATACAATATTTTAGTGTGTGTTATTGTCATCTGCATCCACGTCAACTCTTCAAGTGTATACAAATGCTGACTAGGGTGGTGATGTTTCTGATCGCAAACCCACTACCGGCTTTTATATCTTTCTTGGTGACTCTCTTATTTCTTAGAACAACAGAAAACAATCTGTTATTGTCGTTCTACTGATGATGCTGAATATCATGCTATGACCCATGCTATTGGTGAGATTGTCTGGCAACGGTGGCTTCTCTCTGATTTGCTTGTCTCCTATGCTCCTCCTACCTTCCTATACTATGACAATAAGAATGTCATCCAAATAGCCCATAATTCTATGTTTCATGAGCACACAGCAGATTAAAATTGATTGTCACTTCGCTCGTCACCATCTTCAGCTATGCACTATTAGTCTCTTGTCTGTTTCGTCCACCTTGCAGCTTACCCATTTTTCCACAAAGACTCACGACTGCTCGCTTTCGTTTTTTGTTAGACAAACTCTCCCTGCTCTTCGAGCTAGCATCATGAGTTTAAGGGAGGTGTGAGAGTGTATTTTTGTGAATTTAAATATAGTTAAAGAGTAATTTAATCCTTTTTACATTATTAGGGTTTCTATGTTATTCTCTTTATATATATCATGTAATCCATTGTTAGGCATTAAGCTTTTTTGATAATAGCAATAATCATCTTCTTTCTTCTCCTTTGCTATTTGTTTTCATTAGTATGTAAATAGAAACATTTCAAAACATTTCAAAAATATTTTGAAAAGGTTTTCAAAAGTTTTCAAACATGACAAAATTAGAAATATTTAGAAGTATAAGTTGAAATCTAAAAGCATGAAAGTCAATGTTTTTATGAATTACTATTTTAGGTATAATAAAATACTTGGGCACTGTTTGGGATCACTAGAAAAGCTGGCTTTTTCTAAAAAGCACAACTTTTAAGCTGGCTCGTTTGGGATAATAAGCTTGCACGACTTTCAAGGCAACTAAAAAAAAGCCAAACCATTTCTCTTTCTCTTTTTTTTTTCTTCTAACACCTACTTTTTCAAATTATACCAAACACACTCACTTTTTTTATTCTTTTTTTGAAAAAAAAAAGCTAAATCTCCTAAAAGCTAAGCTTAAAAGATATCCCAAACAGGCACTTAGTTCTATTATATATAACTATATTCAATTATATATAACTATAAATGATTCTAAAAAACTGAAAGATCCCGACAAAATAAGCCGTAAATTTTGGCAAGGGCGACGCCACTAACGGAGTAGTGGGGTTAATTGACCCCATCAAATTTTTAAAAAAAATGATTACTATAGTAATTTTTTAGTTGATGTATAATTGATCCTACTAAAAAAATATAATTGAGCCCATAATAATGTAAAACACTGTATAATTGTCTTCAACATGTTGCATTAGATTATTTCCTTAAGTGTTTTTATTCGGAACATGAATGATACATTCGTAGTTTTTGAAAAGCAATGACACAAAATTTTACAAATTACAAATTTAATTATGCCACCACCTTATGGAGCTATTTTTTACGATCATAAATATGCAATTTCAAGATCTTAACAACCGTTTTATAGAGTTGAATACCAAATTAGTTATTTGAGTGGTTTGGTTTAATGATTATTTAGTTGCACATATTAAAAAAGATGATTTTGACACTATTGACAACTAAACTATTATGTATCGATTTAAAACATAAATTCTCATCGAATACAATTGTAAAAGTTCATATATTTTAAATTTTTTGTTAAAAAAAATATGATTATTTTAGAAGTGTATTCCACTTATTACTTGATACGTATAATTTAATTTGTAGTATGCAGATAATATATAATTAATTATTTAGTATAAAAAGTTATTATCTTATAGAATAAATAAAATTTAAGTTTCTTGAATGACTCCATCAATAAAAATTCATGGAGTCGCCACTGAATTTTGATGAAAGCAAATGTAAATTTTGTTTATTGAGTGTGAAGTAAGTATATCAATCTCCCCACCAGTCTCCGAAATCTTCCCTTGCCGACTAGATCTCCATCACCACTGCTAAGGCAATGATTAGGCTCAATGGGCGAATCTTCTTGTTGACAACCCAATATGCCCGTTTCCCCCAAGAGGTCAAGAATATACTTTGGAAAACGAGGATGCCCTTATATGATCTGACAACCTCAATCCCAAAAAGATACCGTAACACCCCTAGATCTTTTATCTCAAATTCTTTCACTAGACGTGCCTTGAGATGGAAAACCTCTCCTACAACATTACTTGTCACCACTATGTCATCAACATACAATAAAAATTGTGATATTATCATTAGCTTGATAAATATAGTATGATTTGCATGACTTTGTCAAAATCCAAATCTTAACATAGTCTTGAAAAAATTTTCACACCAGACTCTAGGAGACTGGTTTAGTCCATATAGAGCCTTCTTCAATTTATAGACCTTCCCTTTAGTTGCATGAGATGAAAAACCTGATGTACATCCATATACACTTCTTTTTCTAAGTCCCCATGGAGGAATGTATTTTTCACATCCAACTGTTGGAGAGGTCAACCTAAATTAACAACAGAGAAAAGGAACACCCAAACATAGTTCATCTTTGCTACAAGAACAAAGGTCTCGTGATAGTAAATATTATAAGTGTGGTTAAAGCCCTTGGCAACTAGTCTGGCCTCGAATATCTTAATTAGCTACCTTTTGCTTTACTATGAACACCCATTTGTAGCCCATTAGTTTCTTTCCTTCTGAAAGATATACCAACTCTCATGTGCCATTTTTTTCAGAGCTGTCATCTCTTCAACCATAGCCTCTTTCTACTTAGAATTTACATAGCTTCTTTACAACCCTTTGGAATTGATATAGAGGACAAAGAACAAAGAAAAGCACGATATGGAGGAGATAAGGAGTAATATGAAACAAATTGTTATATTTTTCAAAGAGCAACAGGTAAATCACAATCATCAAGAGTAACAGCTGAATATTTATTGCTGGATGGATCAATGGAAGAGTTTGGAACTGAAGACATTGACGTCAAGAATAAATCTTTAGATCAATTCTATCCAATTGTCCACCAATGTCTTGCTCTTTTTCTCTCTCACTAGACTCTTTCTTCTCCCCTCACTAGGAAAAATATCTTTTGAGACTCCTGATTCTATGCATCTGACGTAAACATTTTTTTCCAGTTTATGTGTCTCCCCCAGAAGAGATGCCTGAGACAAACTGAAAAAAGACTGTTTTCTAGAAGGTTACACAATACTGAGAAATACCTTACACGTGTAAGGATCATAGCATTTAAAAACCTTTATGTATAGTAGATACATTTAACAGCCTTAGAATCTAATTTCCCACCCACGTGTTTAGCAGCATGAACAAATCAAGTACAACCAAAAATCCTGAGAAGAGAGGAAACCGAAAGAGACCCAGGAAGAAGCTCCAATGGACTCTTAAACTAGAGAACACTGAATGGCATACGATTAATAGGATAAGCAGCCATTAAAACAACCTCGCTCCAAAAAGATTTAGGAACATGCATAGTGAGAAGAAGAAAGAGAGCAACGTCAAAAAAATGGCGATTCTTACATTCAGTAACTCCATTCTGTTCAGTAGTACGAACAAAGATCGTACCAAAAAGAATTCCACCATCCTCCAGGTAGGCTCAAAAAACTCCATCAATACATTCAGTTCGATTATCACTACGAAGAATCTTAATATTGGTGTCAAACTGGATACACATCATTCTATGAAATGTTTTGAAACAAGAAAAGACTTCAGTTTTACTATGAAGTAAATAACACCAAGTAACACGAAAATAACAATCAATAAAAGTGGCAAACCACCGATAACCAAAAGAAGAAGTAACAGGTCAAGACGCTAAACATCGCAATGGATAATCATAAAAGGGAAATCACCGTGTTTATTAACTAAATGATAAATAGATCGTTTATGCTTTGCAAGTAGAGAAGTACTTCTAGGACAATATTTAACCAAAGAAGAAAAAGTCTCTAAAATCCGAAAAGATGAGTAAACACAAATGACGATGCCACTGATGTAACTAATGAAGTATGGAACCGGTATAAGCTTGTAGAGCCTGGCCAAAAGACAAAAAAGGTGAAAAGGGGACAACCAAAAAGTACAGACCGTCATTAGCGCTACCACTGCCAATCGATCTCCCTGTCACCAGGTCTTGAAAAACACAATGAGTAAGAACAAAAGGTTACCGAACTGTTTAATGAACTAATAAGACTACTAACAATTAATAAGTTAATAGAAAAATTGAGAACATGAAGAACGGACAAGAGACAAATGGAAGAAGAGTAATGGAAAAAACATTTTCCAGACACAGAAGACAAAGACCCATCTGCTACTTGGACCTTATTTTTACCGGAACAAATAGAATAAAATGAAAACATAGATGAAGAGCTAGTCATATGATCAGTGGCACCTGAGTCTATGATTCACGGAATGTGAGAGGCAGAAGCATTATGTGTACTAATATAAATACCCGTGTGAGCAAAGTTAGAGGAGAAAGTAGAACTAGAAGTTGTAGGAGAGACTCGGGCCAGTGTCACCAAATCGGCCTACAAAAGCCTCAGGAAGATGAGCATGGGAACATATAGGACCACTACGACCGCCACCACATCCACCACGACGTCCCTGAGTAGGACAACCATGCAACTTAAAACAGCGCTTTATAATATGACGGGTCTTGTCAAAGTGCTCATACTGCAATTAGTCACCATTTACTAGTCCAATCTTCTCCTCAGACTTAGAATGACTAGGCTTGCCATTCCATGGGGTACAAGTCACAACTAATGCAGAGCGCTCCTAACATGCATTATAGCATGGTGCCTACTCTCTTCCTGCTAAACAAGGGCACACTCCTATCTCAAGGTAGGAAACAAATCTCAGCCGAAAACCTGAACACGGATTAGATTGTACTCGATGTTTAAACCAGTAAAAAAATCATAAACACGCTCTTTTTTCACCATCTTTTGAAAAGTAGTAGCAATAGTAGTGCAAACTGCTTGAAAATCCTAATAATAATCAATCTCGTGCCACAAACTAATTAACTCGGCATAATACTTGGTTAGGGACTGATCTTTTTTATCCAATCTACGAATCTTGTTCTGCAACTCATATTGTTGAGAATCATTATCGGTTTGAGAGTAAGCCTGAGCGCAGCTAACCAAATCTTATGTGCGGTATCCAGAAGTAAAAAACTACGACCGATGGAACGCTGCATAGAATGCAATAACCATGACATGAAAAGAGCATTGTCCTCAATCCACCATGTGTGAGGCATCCCCACAACAGTCGGTTGTGTGGCTTCACCAGTGATATACCCAAATACACCACGAGCAGCAATGACTAAACTACAAGCATGGGTCCAAATCAAATAATTACTGCTATCTAACTTAACAAGGCTAATCTAGAGAGATAAACTGTCACTATTAATCCTTAAGTGACTCAACCTAGTCTTCTCATTATCACCAGAAGGCTTATCAAAATCTGACATGGCCATAGATAACCAAAAACAAGCAATAATAATCCAAAAGAATCAACACAGAATAACTAACTCTGTAGCGGACTCAGTAATAACATACAAGAAAGGGAACGAGATAGAATCAAGAGTACTCGGAAGACTAAAATCAACCCATACCATGTCACGGCAACCGAAACCATTACCAAACAATATGCTGCAAACCCTAGTCACCACCAACAAAGCCAAAAAACTGCAAAGCAAACCCTGCCCACCGCTTATTGGAGGTTGAAACCAACCAAGGATCACCAAACAAGCTTAGTTGAGCCTTCTGAAACTCTAGTCGGCATCCATGGAAGCCTTTCCATCCATCAATCCAAGCCAAACTAACCTCGATCGAGAGTTTCAAAA
>JAUMHN010433126.1:0-12086 GCA_032360265.1 Heliamphora ciliata
CGCTATATTATTATTTGTCAAAAACTTTATTTTTACAAATTTTCTACGAACTATCACATAATATATTATTCTAAAGAGTGACACGTGTCTTATTTTTATTAACTGTCATGGTACGGGTTATTACACTATCAAAGTGACGCAGAGCTCACAGCGCTTCGGTTTGGGGTACAAGCCAACCAAGGAAGATTTGGAGGAGCCGAAAAAAGGGTAGAAGGGAAAGAGGAATAGATACTTAGGAACGCTGAATGGCTACTTCATCAAAGAAGGGGAGGATTTTCCTTACTGCGGCTTTCCAGAGCTATGGATTGATGAAGAGACTAATCAGAAGCTACCGGGACTGGAAATTTTCTTTAACCATCAACTGTCTGACACAGAGGAAGAGGAAGCTTTGTGAGAAAAGGAAGCAGAGAAAAAGAATAGGGAGGAAGACTGGGCAGACGAATTGGAAGGCATGGGAGCTTTGTTTGCTGACCAAATGCACATAACTGATCAAGACTGCCTGATGTTGGGTTACGGAGTACCAGCTAACTATACCAGCTTTATCATGGATGCGACGGAAAAAATTGTCAACAACTGGACTCTGGACTTTTGTATTTTTCATGACATGGGTCTCGAGTACATGTCTAAGTCTTGTAAATTTTTGTTTGAGTCTGATGAGTTGGAATCTGAGTTTAAGGGCACATCTGTCTAAGCGTCCTCTCTCGCTACTTTTGATCTTGTAATTTCATCTCTCAATATCAATGAAATGAACAAGATTTCTATTTACTCTACTTTGTCTGACCTTTTACATACGTTTTTTGACAATTTTGAATTTGACGAGAATGTCCCCGAAGAAATAAAAATTTTAATAAAAAGAGAAGAAGAAATACGCACTCAACCTATAACAGAAGAAACTTTATCAAGTAATCTGGGTAATAAAACTAATCCACAAATTGTGCAAATCGAGTCTCCGTTATCTTTAGTTGAACTTGAGCAATTAATAACCTTATTGAAAGAATTCAAAGACGTCTTTGCATGGTCTTACCAGGATATGCTCGGTTTTGATCCTCATATTATCCAACACCATATCCTTTTGTATCCCGATGCTAAATCTGTCAAACAGAAATTGAGATAGATACGGTTAGAATGGGTTTTGAAGATCAAAGAAGAAGTCATCAAGCGGATCAACGCTGGATTCCTTATGGTAACCGAGTATCCGAAATGGGTGGCCAACATTGTTCCGATTTTAAAGAAAGACGAATGCATCCGACTCTGTGTGAATTTTTAGGATTTCAACAAAGCCAGCCTGAAGGACGATTTCCTGTTGCCGCATATTGATGTTTTGGTAGACAGCACAGCAGGGCATCCTCTATTGTCATTCATGAACGATTTTTCTGGGTGCATTCAGATCTTAATGGACCCTGAAGACAGAGAAAATACGACATTCACTACACCTTAAGGCACCTACTGTTATCTTGTGATGCTATTTGATTTAAAGAATGCAGTGACAACCTATCAAAGGGTTGCCACTATTTTGCTATATGACATGGTACACAAGGAATTCGAGTTGTATGTGGATGATATGATAGTGAAGTCCAAAGATCGAGATGGCCATATCGTAGCATTGCAAAATTTCTTTGAAAGAATCAAAAAATATAAGATGCAGCTCAACCCACAGAAGTGCACCTTCGGAGTCAATACAGGCAAAATTCTAGGATTCGTAATTGCTCAACGTGGCATCGAGGTCGATCAGTCGAAAATCAAGGCAATCATGGAAATGCTTCCTCCAAAGACTGGACGAGAAGTTAGAGGATTTCTGGAAAAGATACAGTTTATCTACCGGTTTATAGCCAAGTTAACAACTACCTGTGAGCCGCTATTCTGCCTACTAAAGAAAGGAGTCAAGTTTGAATGGGATTAGAAATGCCAGCATGCCTTTGAAGCTGTGCGTCAGTATTTGCAAAACCCGCCTGTTCTGGCTCCTCCTGAGCCCGATAGGCCACTGATTCTGTACTTGTCAGTGACTGACTCGACTATGGGATGCATGCTGCCACAAGAAGGAGAAACAGGAATTGAGAAGGTAGTCTACTACCTGAGCAAGAAGATGACTAGGTCCGACAAATGATATACGCCACTAGAAAAGACATACTAGGATTTGGTTTGGGCCTCCCAAAAACTAAGGCATAACATGCTGTCTTTCACAATGAATGTATCTTCCTAAATGGACCCGTCAAAGTACTTGTTAGAGAAGCCGGCATTAACAAGAAGGCTAGCTCAGTGATTGTTGTTGTAGTTAGAGTTTGATCTCAGGTATATCACCCAGAAGTAAGTAAAAGGCAAAGCAGTAGCAGAATTTCTAGCAGACCAACCAATTGAGGGAGATGAAGACGTAGATTCCAGTTCCCTGATGAGCAGCTAATGGAAGTCAAGGATGATAAATGGACTCTGTATTTTGATGGCGTATCTAATCAGTATGGATGTGGAATAGGAGTTCTTCTTGTCACTCTTGACGAATCAAATATTCATCTGTCACTAAAGCTCAACATTAAAGTTACCAACAATCAAGTTGAGTATGAAGCGTGCTTAGCCGGGTTAAAGGCAGTCCTAGAGCTAGGGGCAAATAAACTGGAAGTCGTCGGGGACTCAGCATTGATGGTCTCACAGGCAAGAGAAGAATGGAAGGTTAAGGACGTAATGTTAATTCTCTACCTTCAAGAGTTGGATAATTGAGCAGAAGAGAAAGCCGGCATACGAGATGACAGCCGCAATCGAAGAAAGCACTAATGAACTCCCTTAGTATTTTGACATTCAGAATTTCATGGAAAATGGAGAATACCCCAAGTTTGCTAGCAAAAAAGACAAAAGAGTAATAAGGAGATTATCTGCACAGTTTGTCATTTGTGGGGAAAATTGTACAAATGAGGGCATTCTAGAGTCAACAAGCAATGTGTTAGTAGTGAGGAAGGCCGAGAATTGATGAAAAAAATACATGCGGGAGTCTGCGGGCATTACATGAGTGGAAATATGTTAGCCAAGAAAAACCTATGACAATTGTATTTTTGGATGACAATGGAGATAGATTGTATACAGTTTGTGCAAAGGTGCCATAAATGTCAGATCCATGCAAACTTTATGCACATTCCCCCATCCCAGCTGTATAGCCTGACGTCCCCATGACTATTTTTAGTATAGGGCAATGATGTGATTGGCAGGGTAACACCAAAGGCTTCAAATGGGCACAGTTTATATTGGTGGCCATCGATTATTTTACCAAGTGGGTGGAAGCTGCCTCTTACTTGGTATTGAAAGCCTCTCACATCGCCAAGTTCATCAAATAGAATATCATTTGTCGATACGAGATTCCTCATGAGGTTATCTCAGATAATGACTCGCACTTCCAAGGTGAGGTCTTGAACCTTTTTGAAGAATATCGGATAGTAGCCCACAAGTCGTCACCATATCGACCACAAACCAACGGGGCATTGAATCAGCAAACAAGAACGTAACGAAAATCCTACAGAAGATGACCAGCTCACATAAAAATTGGCCGAAACATCTACCATTTGCACTCTAGGGGTATAGGACGTTAATTAGAGCTTAAATAGGAAACACACCTTATTCTTTAGTGTATAGGATGGAAGTTGTGCTGCCCATTTAGGTGAAAATCCATTCACTGAGAGTAGTGGCTGAGGTTACTATTTCAGAGGCAGAATAGCTGATAAATCGAATGGAAGAGCTGCTCTTGTTTAATGAAATAAGGCTGCAGGCTTTATTTCACGTGCAAGGATACTAAAGGAGGATAGCTCATGCGTTCAAAGAGAATGTTAACACCTGGGACATGAGAGAAGGTGACTTGGTTCTTAAGGAGATCAGAGCTCCCATCTTCAACCCAAGGGGCAAGTTCAAGCCAAACTAGTCCGGGCCGTTTCTGATCAAAACCATTATGATCGGTGGTGCAGTAGTCATAATGGATTTGGATGGCAATACGTTCTCCACACCGATCAACTTGAACCAACACAAAAAGTACTACCCTTGAGAGAAAAATAAATCAAATAAAATCCCGCTGAGTTAAAAATTGAAAAGGCGACCCAAACAAAAGTTAGAGCAGCCCGCAAGGTTGAAAATTCGAAAGGGACATCTTGGCAAAAGTCAGGGCACTACAAAAGGAAAGTGTTAATATTCGAGAGTAAACCAAGCTCGAACTACGTTAAGGCATGATTCCACTTTCTTGGGATACGTAGGCAACTTCTTTTAAGAAGTCCGACCACTTTTTTTATTTTAGCCAACATTGAATCCAAGTAAGATCAATGCAAATTTGTCTTTAAATTCTGATAATAAAGTTATTCACATTGCAAAAATCGAAAAACTTAAGATAATTGCAAAACTTTTTCAAAATAAAGGTTGAATACTTTCATTTCATTATTGATTACAAAGTTGTGAAAATATGGGGGGCGCCAGTCCTAAACTCTAAAAAACAAGAGAAAGTTATGAAATCTGAAAAGCAAAGCAGGTCCCTCAAATCTTCCTTTTCTTCGCTTTCTATTTTCCTTCTTCTTTGTTTCATTTATCTCTATCTTGGATCAGACATGTCTTGTACTCGTCAGGGAGCTCCGGGCATTGCAGCTCTTACATCTCCATCTGTGAACGAGATGGTCAGGCCTCTTGATATCTCACCAGAAATGGGCATGAAGTAAAGATGTGTACAAGAGACCTCGAACATCGTGGAATACGATCTGACTGCGACTGAACTACCGCATGATCCAGTGTGGGTAATAGAAAGTCGACTGTCGCAAGACAATCAGCAGGACGTCGGGATGGTTCATAGTGGTCAAAGTCATGGTGGGGATCCGCTACCAGGAACACTGCCAGGTAATGTCTTCTCCCGTCAAGGACGAAAGATACTGCCTCCAGGCCATCCCGGTAGGGCATATCTGATAGTAAGGGGGATAAACAAGGGTCGCTGCACTATATCTATCGGTAGTTGGTTTTTGCATGAGATTCACTTTCTCTATTAGCTAGATGTACAAAGGGTTAAGAGATAAAAATCGAGAGAAATCAGTAAAATGAAAGATGTGCGAGAGAAAGCCGATAGTGTGTTTAAAAAGACTGTTGAGAGAAATTGGAAAGAAAGGCTTTAAGCTTACCTAAAGAAGCAAGGGGCTGCCAGCAAAGTAGTAGTCTCGCCTCGACAAATAGCATCCATGCCAATCAAAGTCTCAACAAAGACCATCGGGACAAAGTCTTTCCTCGATCACATTTGACCCGCAATATCAACTAGTGAGCAGCTGACTAGTCCATCAGAAGGAATGAGAAGGTAACGAGTAAGGAGGCAGAAACACAAAGCATAGCGGTGCCATAGTTGAAGACCGAGATCACAAAGGTCGCCAATGAGACGGAATCTGTCTATGATCCATGGAATATTGAGGCAGTCATTGGATATCAAGAGGGAAGCCTCCATCTTCAATAAGCCACAAAATTGTGTTATCTGTTGCTGGTTAGAGAGAGAGAAAGTTGGCACAACTATAGATTTCCTCGGGGTCATATCCAGAATAGCAGCAAACTCCTCTATAGTGGGGCATAATTCTTCACGGCCAAAGTAAAAGACGTGAGATTATGGATCCTACAGTTGTGCAGCAGGCAATAGCAGTGGTTCATTTATCTTGCCAATCATCAGGGAGAACAAGGAGTTAATACCGAATGATGCAAAGTTCAGACGTTCAACATGAGAAAACTCCACGATCCTTGCAAAAAGTGGGCCGTGGAAGGAAGCCATCAGGTGAAAGTCACAGAAAATGGGAACCCCAAGGCTATATTTATAAGGCATGAGAAGGCTGGACGTCAAAAAGTTTAAAAAAGTACAATGAATGTTGCGACTGCTACCTTGGAGTATAGGACCACCATGTTTCAAAGTACACAGTACAAGGCCGCCACCTTACAAACCCGGTGACCGCTACCTGGCTCTTGTACTTTGTGGCAACTGCCATCTTCAAACCTGGCGACTGCCACTTTCAAAGGTGGCGGGCCCTCTATTTTGTCCACCTATTTTGGCAATTTTTGTATTCTGTGACCTTTGTCATGACAAACATCCATGCTGGCTATGTATCAGTAATAAGGCAAACAGTTGTATAAGCAGAGAAGTAAAAAGCACGAAGGCCGAAGTATATCAAATGTATGAAAAAAGGACACCCAGGCCCGTCAACAAATAAAACTGGGGCATGTAGGCCCATAAAACCAAATATATCAGAAAGTATGAGTAAAAAGGGGAAAGTCTCTCTCTCTCATTGTCGCTGACGAACCCTACGAGTAGAACGTTCGACATCATCGGGATTGATATCCTCGAACAGCTCATCTAGACCAATGCTGTCATTGCCGTCGCTGCTAGAAGAAGAAGAAACGACGTGAGAACGACTCCTAGCAGAAGAAATAGACCCTTTGGTGCGGGCTCTAGAAGAAGCAACACGTGACCCACGACCTCGAACTGAGGCAGAAGCTCGAACCTGTGACTCATCCTGAACCTGTGGCTCGGCAACATTCTGAGATGGGGTACGTAGTTGTGGAAGAATAAAGGAATAAAATGTAGGACAAAGAAGGGAATGCAGTAAAAAAAGAAACGGTGAAATACTCACTATCTCAACTGGCTGAGGAGTAAAGACGACTCCAGCTGCACGGAAGGCCGAATCTTGCTAACGAATCAGGGCCCGCATGCCGCTCACCACAAGCATGAGATGGTCTAGCCAAGCCAGATCCACCTGCTAAGAGGAAATAAGAGTTGAGCAATCTAAGCATAGAGAAGGTCAAAGAGAAAAGGTGTGAAAAAGAAAATCAAACCAGGCCAAGAATCGGTCTGTACTCCGGGGCTTGAGAAAAAGGGATGAGGATATCGAAGGGACACCTGGTCATGAGAACTAAAACAGTCCAGGGTAACTCAACTGCTCCAGCTCCAGCAGCTTCCCCAGCAGCAGCAGCAGCAGCCTTAGCCTGTACTCCAGCATCAGGAACAGGCGCCGATGCTCGTCCCCTCCTCCGTCCAACAGGTAGGGCCGGCCCAAGACCCAATAGCCTTAACAGATGTGCCTGGGCCCACACTGTATAATCTCCCCCGGGTCCCAGCAACTCTGTAGTGTGGGTCTCCATCATCTCAAGTAATATGTCGACTCGGCCGAGATAGTCTGTCCGGCGCATACGAACTGGAGGAGCAGTCGAAATCCTGAAATGATCAAGACCTAGTGACTAGTGGACCACCCTCTCTGCCAAGTAGTACTCTCGACAGAAAGGTACCTCCAGCAGAATCCGAATCGAAGAGGCATCGCGGCTGCGCATCAACTCCTTGCCAGCTCGACTCTCTATCCCCTGCCAGACATCCTAGTGAACCTGCAAAAATTCAATGAACGGTACAGTGATCAATAAACAGTGAACAGTATAGTGATCAAAGAACAGTGTTCAGTGAACAGTGCAGCGTAGTCAACAATGATTAGTGAACAGCGTAGATAACAGTGTACAGTATAGTAAGTAGTGAATAGATAAAGCAGTAAGCAATAAGTGGTTCCTAGTCGGGAGTCAATCAATCCAGAGATGCCTAAAATCTCTCCAAGTCTTTCCCTTCGCTCTTCCTCCCCTTCAAACCGTGGGCTCACCAAGCAGCACGGGGGAAAGTCGAAGGATTAGCAAAAGAGTTCGCCAGGCCATATAGCCTGAGGAACTCATAGGTCCATAGCTGTAAAGAGAGTGTGTCAGTAGAAGAATAGATAACAGATAATTGAAGAAATAAATGACCAGTGTATAGAAACTAAGACGTACCTCCCAGACTCTCCAGTATCCCCCTATGCTAATCTCTTGAGGGAATTGGGTCAAGGCCTGCATCGAGCCACATAGTGTCGCAAGAGCAACTCCTCCCCAGTCGTATGTGGACACCTAGTCAAGACAGAAGAGAGCACCAAGGTAATGAAGATGAATGGTATTCTCCTTGTTCGAGAACAAGAAGGTATCAAACATATATAGCAAGAAAGCGTGGGCAACCCACTCATAATGGTGGGGTTCGGTACACTGCAAATGTCGAAAATGCTCATGAAACCAGGTGTACCTGACTCGGTCTCTTTTCATCTGGACTGGTACAGTGCCTAGGAGTTATGTCAAGGCATTGGCAGAGCGGGCGATGTTTGGATTGAAGGGGATGGGAGCTCCTCCAACTGGAATGCCGGTCAGCATAGTAAAGTCCAGTGGTGTCAATGTGGCCTCAAAAGTGGTGAAATGGAAGGAGTTGGTGGTATCCCACTACCTCTTCGCTAGAGCAATCAACCAAACTCGGTCATTACTGGTCCTACCCAACAGAGGTATGAATCGAACAAAATCAGAGGCGTCTATGAAGACACGGCTAAGAGCGAGAAGAGCATCGTACCACTCCAGCACATCGCCGGAGGCAGAACCGCCAAACCCATGGACATACTGACCAACCTGAAAAGAAGAAGATGATCAGAATATATAATAAAAGCAGTCAAATCAAGTGGAATGCAAAAAATATGAAAGGAAAAGGAAAACAATAAGAAAATAGTAGGTTCGTGTGTGTGTAACGACCCTTCGATTCTTTCAAACCCTAAAAGACTAGGCACCCTAAGTCCTGGTGAGCCAGGTAAATCTTTCAAACCCTAGGTTTGTGTGTGTGTGTGACGACCCTTCGATTTTTTCAAGCCCTAGAAGACTAGGCACCCTAAACCATGGTGAACCAAACAAATCTTTCAAACCCTAGGTTTGTATGTGTGTAACGACCCTTCGATTCTTTCAAGCCCTAGAAGACTAGGCACCTTAAGCCCTAGTGAGCTAGGCACATCTTTCAAACCCTAGGTTCGTGTGTGTGAAACGACACTTCGGTTCCTTCAAGCCCAAGAAGACTAGACACCTTAAGCCCTGGTGAGCCAGACAAATCTTTCAAATCCTAGGTTCGTGTGTGTGTAACGACTCTTCGATTCGTTCAAGCCCTAGAAGACTAAGCACCCTAAGTCCTGGTGAGCCAGACAAATCTTTCTTTTATACCCTAGAATTTATGATTTTCGAAAATAAAAATGAAACAATCACCCCCTTAGATTTTATGATTTTAAAAAAAAAATCCACCCCCTTAGGTTTTGTTTTTCTAAAAAATAAAAAATAAAAAAACCACCCCTTTTTTGCATCAAACCCCTAATCCTAGTATCCCTACATTTTGTCTAGAATCTCCAAGTTGCACAGGTACCTATCTAATTTTCAGTCCGATGTCCGGGTTTGTCCTTTTAATTTTAGTTCATATGGTTACATGTTTTAATGTCCAGTTGGTTAACAGATCTCAATATCGCATGTTCAACTGAGGCAATTTTCAAATCAAATACGTACACATCACAAATCACAGGGGATACTAGACATGCATCTATGTTCAAGACGATAAAGGTAAAGCATGCTTTGATATTGAAGGAAGAAACAAGAGAACCTACCGTAGGGCGCTGAAATGAAAGATGCTGCTCGAGCTCGTGAAGAAGGAGGTTATCAGCAACTACAGTGACTGAAGGCTTGTAACGTCTCATCCCGCATGAACCCAGACGGTGGGGTGCAGGGGCATAAGTGAATGGATCAAATGGTGGAGGAAAACCATCTCCGGCGTGCAGATTCAAGAAACTCGCAACCTCAGCCTGATCTGCAACTGCCTGCTTTGCTGCTGCCTGTGCCACAGCAGCTGCTCGCGCCTCCTCCTCAGCATCCTGAAGAAAGGCTAGGGGATCCATCGCCCCCAATGTACTAGAGGGCTAAGTGGAAGAGACTCCACTGGCGGGAACACTGGAGGCTGTGCCCCCAAGGGCGCCCAAGGAAGAACTCTCACTAGCGGAAGGACCCCATAGTATCCCGAAGATGTCACCACCACGACCAGGTCCTGCTATGACGAAAGCGGTGGCCGAAAACTAAAAGAAAATCTTGAAAACTCTCAAAAGCCAAGAGAAACCGAGAGAGAGCCTGAGAGAGCAAGAAAGCTAGAGAGAGAAGCAAAGGGATGCGAGTGAGGGTTAGCCCACGCGTCTGGAGGGCCTTTAGGACATCCAAAGGTGGCGGTCGCTACCTCTAATGTTGGCGACCACCAGGTGTGTGAAGAGCCACATGGCGACCGCCAAGTTGGTTTGAAAAGATTCTCGTAACTGCGAACTATTCCAACGGTCACATCTCGATCTCGGTGTTTGGACCTGGCGACCGCTAACTCTGAAATTGGCGGGTATGTGTTTTCATGAGTAATGATTATGTTTTGAGGTTTTATTGTTCCTTGGGGGCTGTTTGGTGGCTTGTTTAGATGTTTAGCTTTGAAAATAATATTAAACTTTGTCTTAGTTTTTAATTATTTTTATTTTGTTTTTTGTGTTGTTTTCTCAGATAAAAATAATTTTAAACCTTGTCTTGGTTTTTTATTATTTTTATTTTGTTTTATACGGTGTTTTCTCCGATGAAAATAGTTTTAGGTCTTAACTCGATTTTTAATTATTTTTGTCCCATGCTCGTCCCGAGTTTTTAGATCTTAACTAGACCTATTAATTCGCGGTGTTTTCTCCGATAAAAATAGTTTTAAGTCTTGACTCGACTTTTAATTATTTTTGTTACGTACTCGTCCAGAGTTTTTAGGTATTGACTCGACCTATTAATTCGCAGTGTTTTCTCTGATAAAAATTAGTTTTAAGTCTTGACTTGTAATTATTTTTGTCCCGTGCTCGTCCCGAATTTTTAAGTCTTAACTCGACCTATTAATTTGAGGTGTTTTCTCCAATAAAAATAGTTTTAAGTCTTAACTTTTAATTATTTTTGTTCCGTGCTCGTCCTGAGGTTTTAGGTCTTGACTCAACCTCTGAATTCGCGGTGTTTTCTCCGATAACAATAATTTTAAGTCTTGACTCGACTTTTAATTAGTTTTGTCCCGTACTCATCCCAAATTTTTAAGTCTTGACTCGATCTATTGATTTGTGGTTTGCTTTTCGTTGAGAATAATTTTAAGTCTTGACTCGATTTTTTATTATTCTTATCCCGTTATCGTTCTAAATTTTTGGGTCTTGACTCGACCTAGTTAATTCGTTGTTGCTTTTTCGGTTCAGATAATTTCTAGTATCTTGACTCGATTCTTTTAATTATTTTATCCCCAACTGAGTTTTTAGATCTTGACTCGATCTTTGACTTGTTTGATTGATTGTGACCCTTTAGATTTTGACTCGGTCTTTAGAGCATTGTTTGATCGTACCAGTGTTTGCATCATGTTTTGCATCTTGCATCCGTGCATCATATGCATACTTGTGTGTTTGTGGCCTAATATTGACGGTCCAGTCAAATGGATGTTGTCTCTGAATCTTTGATATAACTCGTATTACGCGTTGCTATGTAAGTTATATCAAAGAGGAAAAACTGTAGACACCCCGATTTGATCCCGCCTAATCTTAGGTTGGTCCGGGTGTATCTGATGATGAAATCAAGTGGAATGGTGCTTCAGAATGGTCCTCAAGAAATGATCCAAGCTCAGTATTCAAACCAGATGATCAAATCCTTCAAACTAGTGAAGCCACTCTGTCCAACCCTTGAGCTGCCAACTTTGAACTGTAGGACCGCCACCTTTGAATGTTGCGACCGATATAAGAACATCTTGGAAACCCTAGCAAAGGTAGTGACCGCCATCTTCAAACCTTGGGGTTGTCAATACGGTTGTGGCGACCGCCATAAGAAACCCTTGAAAACTTGCTTTTTGTGGCAACCGTCAACTCTGATCATAGCGATCGCCAATTGAAAAATCCTAATGTGTCCTAAAACATTCCAGCACCTCATTGGTTGATGAACTCTATAAATACCATACCTCTAGTACGATTTTTGGAGGACAATTTTGATGTCAGAGTTCTGACGGGTCGAAGGGCGACAGATTTTGAGAATCGATACGCTGTCGAAGCATTGAGAGGAGGGCCACCGATATTAATACTCTGTCGAATTCTTGATTCATCGATTGGAATTGGAACATTCCCCGAGGACTGGACTGCTAATCATCATTCCCCGACTTAAGGATACCCAGATTGTAACAATTTAGGTATTTTGTCTACATACCAAGCCTTTTTTTCTCTATTTCTTCTCTT
>JAUMHN010433137.1:0-12085 GCA_032360265.1 Heliamphora ciliata
GAATGCAAAAACATCTCAAATGTTTCTCATTAATATGCCAGGGATCAAGAATAAAAAACCTAAAAAGCATGGCTTTTAGTATACATTCCTAACAAGGATGTCAATTCAGACAATGCTAAGCCTTCTTCTTGCCAAGTCCGCCAGAGGCACTTAGAGAGAGAGTGATTTTCCTCTTTTTATGCATTATAATACATTCTGATACATTCGATTTTTTGGGCCTACGTGCCCCTGCTTCATACCTTCTTATACATTTGGGCCTTCATGCCATTCATTACTTTATATATGCATCTGCTTACATGGTTTTTCTTCATTTACTGCTTAAGCTTCTTTGGATGTATTATGCATGATACATGTCTCGAAAGAAAGTTCATCTTTATTACCGACACTTAGCGAGCATGGATATTTGATTCTGAAGATAAAGTATATGACAAAGGTCACAGAATATAAGAACTGCAAAAAGGAGTGCCCGCCACCATTGAAAGTGGGGTTGCCTAGTTTGAAAGTGGAGGTCGCCACAACTTACAAGAGCTAGGTGGCGGTTGCCAGGTTTGGAAGGTGGCAGCCTTGTACTGTGTACTTTTAAACATGGAGGTCCTATACTCTAAGGTAGTGGTCACAACATTCATTGTACTTTTTTAAACTTTTTGACGTTCAGCCTTCTTACGCCTTATAAATATAGCCTTGGGGTCCCCATTTTCTGTCAGTTTCATCATGATGGCTTCCTTCCACGGCCCACTTTCTGCATGGATCGAGGAGTTTTCACATGTTGAACGTCTGAACTTTGCATCATTCGGTATTAACTCCTTATTCTCCCTGATAATTGTCAAGATAAACAAACCACTACTATGAGCTGTTGCACAGCTGTGGAACCCACAATCTCATGTCTTCCACCCCTTGTAGAGGAGTTCTCCGCCATTCTAGATCAGACCCCGAGGAGATCTATAGTTGTGCCAACTTTCTTTCTCTATAACCGACAACAGATAATACAACTCTATGGCTTATCGAAGATGGAGGCTTCCCTCTTGACATCTAATGACTGCCTCAATATTCCATGGATCGTAGACAGATTCTGTCCTACTGGCGACCTTAGTGATCCAAGCCTTCAACTATAGCGCCGCTATGATTTGTATTTCTGCCTCCTTGCTCGTTACCTTTCATTCCTTCTGATGGACGAGTCAGCTGCTCATTAGTTGACATTGCAGGTCAAATGTGGTCGGAGAAAGACTTTGTCCTAATGGTCCTTGTTGAGACTCTAATTGGCTTGAATGCTATTCGTCGAAGCGAGACTACTAGTTTTGCTGGAAGCCCCTTGCTTCTTTAGGTAAGCTTAAAGCCTTTCTTTCCCATTTCTCTCATCAGTCTTTTTAGACACACTATTGACTGAAAACACACTACCCTCGGCCCCTGGATTAATCAACTTCCACTTGCTTTTGAGTCTTTAACTATCAATTCATCCACTCCCTAGTCCTCATAACTTCCATCAAGTAGGTAGCGGCGAATCGTGAAGGATACCTTCCTCTGTCGGAGCTCTTTCATTACAATCTCAAGTGACTCAGTTTCACCCCATGTTTCTTCATCGAAGGAGCATAGTTGTAATTTAACCACCTCCCATTTGCTCTTCCACGAGTCTTCAACGATTAGTTTATTTCTTTTTTGGGCCTTTGTCGGGGGCTTTCTACTGTGCCCTCGAGTGGGTTAGTTTCACCCCAACTCAACCATTACTATCAATTTTACTAATTTCTCTTGATTTTTTCTCTTAACTCTTTGCGGATCTAGCTGATGGAGAAAGTGAACCTCATGCAGAAACTTGCTATCGACAGGTATAGTGCAGCGGCCCTTGTTTATTGCCCTTACTATCAGATATGCACTACCGAGATTGCTTGGAGGTAGTATCTTTCCTCTCTAATAAGAGCAGACATTACCTGGTAGTGCTCTTGGTGGCTGATCTCTATTGTGACCTTGACCACTATGGACCATCCTGGCATTCTATTAATTGGCTTGCGACTGTCCACTTTCTATTACCCACACAGGATTATGAGGCAGTTTGATCGCAGTTAGTTCATATTCTATGGTGTTCGAGCTCCTTTGTACTTATCTTTACTTCAGGCTCCATTTCTGGTGAGGTATCAGGAGGTCTGGCCATCTCGTTCACTGATGGAGATGCATGAGCTGCAGTACCAGGAGCTTTTCAAAGAGTATGAGGCACGGCTGGTCCAAGATAGAGATAAACGAAACAAAGAAGAAGAAAAATAGGAAGTGAAAAAGAGGAAGATTTGAGGGACCTACTTTGCCTTTCAGATTTCATAGCTTTTTTTTTTTACTTTTTAGAGTTTGGGATTTGCGCACCTGCCATATATCCACAACTTTGTAATCAATGCTGAAATGAAGTATTCCTCTGTTATTTTGAAAAACATTTGCAATTACCTTAAACCTTTCGATTTTTACAATATGAATGACTTTATTATCAAAATTTACAGAAAAATTTGCATTGATCTTGCTTGGATTCAAAGCTGGATAAAACAAAGAAAGTGGTTAAATTTCTTCAAAGAAGCTGCTTACGTATCCCAAGAAAGTGGAATCAGGCTTTAACATAGTTCGGGCTTAGTTTTCAGCCTTGCGGACTGCTCCAACTTTTGCCTTGGTTGCCTTTTCAATTTTCAACTCAGCGAACTTTTATTTTATTTATTTGTTTCTCAAGGGTAGTACTTCTTGAGCTGGTCCAAGTTGATCAGAGCGGAGAATGTATTGCCATCTAAATCCATGATAATTACTGCACCACCGGTCATAATGGTTTTGATTAGAAATGACCTAGACCAGTTTGGCTTGAACTTGCCCCTTGGGTTAAATACAGGAACCCTAATTTTCTTAAGAACCAAGTCACCTTCTCTCAAGTCCCGGGTCTTGACCTTCTTGTTGAATGTACGAGCTATCTTCCTTTGGTATCATTGCACGCGAAATAAACCCTACAACCTTCTTTTATCAAACAAGACTAGCTCTTCCATCTGATTTTCCTGCTATTCTGCCTCTAGAATATTAGCCTCAGCCACTACTCTTAGTATAGGGATTTCCACCTCAATGGGCAGCACAGCTTCTATTCCATACACTAAAGAATAAGGCGTGGTTCCTGTTGATGCTCTAATCGATGTCCTGTACCCCCACAGTGCAAACGGTAAATGTTCTGCACAATCTTTATTTGACCTGATCATCTTTTACAGAATCTTCTTTATGTTCTTGTTTGTTAGTTTGACTGCCCCATTGGTTTGTGGCTAGTATGGTGATGACTTGTGGGCCACTATTCGATATTATTCAAAAAGGTCCAAGACCTCATCTTTGAAGTGCGAGCCGTTATCTGAGATGACCTCATAAGGAACCCTTTATCGGCAAATGATATTTTGCTTAATAAACTTGGTAACGTGAGAGGCTTTCAATACTGAATAGGAGGCAACTTCCCCTACTTAGTAAAATAACCGATGGCCACCTAAATGAACTCGTGCCTATTTGAAGCCTTTGGTGTTATCTTGCCAATCACATCAATGCCCCATATTGAAAACGGCCATGGGGACATCAGGCTATACAGTTAGGATGGGAAAACGTGCATAAGGTTCAATTGGATCTGACGCTTATGGCACCTTCGCACAAACTGTATACAATCTGTCTCCATTGTCATCTAAAAATACCCTTGTCGTAGGATCTTCTTGGCTAATATGTTTCCACTCATGTGAGGCCCACAGACTCCCACATATCTCTTTCATCAATCCTCGGCCTTCCTCACTGTTGACACATAGCTTGTTGACTCCAGAATGCTCTCATTTGTACAATTTTTCCCCGCAAATGACAAACTATGCAAATAATCTATGTATTGCTCTTTTGTCTTTTTGCTAGCAAACTCGGGGTATTCTCCCTTTTTCACAAAATTCTGAATGTCAAAGTACCAAGGGAGTTCATCAGTGCTTTCTTCAATTGCGCCTGTCATCTCATATGCCAGTTTTCTTTTCTGCTCAATTATCAATGGTCTCATTCTAAACCCCAAATGGTATATCAATCATTGATGCCAAAGTAGCCAGTGCATCGGCAAACTTGTTTTGTAGTCTCAGAACATGAGTGAAACCATTGATTTAAAGCACGGTATCAACTTTTCTAGCTCTTGATGGTAGAGAATTAACATTACGTCTTTAACCTCCCATTCTCCTTTTCCCTGTGAGACCACCAATGCTGAGTCCCCGATGACTTTTAGTTTCTTTGCCCCTAGTTCTAGGGTTGCCTCTAACCTGGCCAAGCATGTTTCATACTCAGCTTGGTTGTTAGTAACTTCAAAGTTGAGCTTTAGAGATTGGGGGACAAGTGATTCGTCAAGAGTAACAAGAAGAACTCCTATTCCCTAGCCATACTGATTATATGCGCCATCAAAATATAAAGTCCATTTGTCGTCCTTGGCTCCCATCAGCTGCCCATCAGGGAACTGGAATTCTACGTCTTCGTCTTCCTCAATTGGTTAGTCTGCTAGAAATTCTGCTACTGCTCTGCCTTTTACTGACTTTCGGGTGACGTACATGAGATCAAACTCTGACAGTAACAACAACCACCAGGTTAGCCTTCCTGTTAATGGCGGCTTCTCGAACAAGTACTTTAACGGGTCCATTTGGGAAATTACATTCACTGTAAAAGATAGCATGTAATGCCTTAGTTTTCGGGAGGCCCAAACCAAAGCCTAACATGTCTTTTCCAGTGGCGTATATTGTTTCTCGGACCCAGCCAACTTTTTGCTCAAGTTGTAGACTTCTTTCTCAATTCTAGTTTCTCCTTCTTGTGCCAGCATGCATCCAATAGCTGAGTCAGTCACTAATAATTAGAGAATCAGTGGCCTATCAGGCTCGGGAGGAGACAGAATAGGTGGGTTTTATAAATACTAACGCACAGCTTCGAAGGCATCTTGGCATTTCTAATCCCATTCAAACTTGACTTCTTTCTTCAGCAGGAACTACAGCTCACATGTGGTTGTCAGCTTTGCTATGAACCAGCTGATGAACTGTATCTTGCCCAGAAAGCCCCTAACTTCTCGTTCAGTCTTTGGAGGAGGCATTTTCATAATTGTCTTAATTTTCAATGGATCGACCTCGATGCCCCGTTGAGTAATCATAAATCCTAGTATTTTACCTACAGTGACTTCAAAGGCGCACTTCCGTGGGTTGAGCTACATCTTATATTTTTTGATTCTTTTAAAGAACTTCTACAATGTTATGATGTGACCATCTCGATCCTTAGACTTCACTATCGTATCATCCACATACACCTTTACTTCCTTATGTATCATATCGTGCGGTAAAGTAGTGACAGCACTTTGATAGGTCGCCCCTGCATTCTTCAAACCAAATAGCATCACACCATAACAGTAGGTGCCCCAAGGTGTAGTGAATGTTGTCTTTTCTCTGTCTTTGGGGTCCATTAGGATCTGATTGTACCCAAAGAAACCGTCCATGAACGATAATAGAGCATGCCCTGCTGTGCTGTCTACCAAAATGTCAATATGCGACAACGGGAAATGGTCCTTCAGGCTGGCTTTGTTGAGATCCCAAAAATTCACACAGACTCGAATGCGTCCGTGTTTCTTCAGAACCAGAACAATGTTGACCACCCATTTTGGATACTCAGTTATCATAAGGAATTCAATGTTGATTTGCTTAGTGACTTCTTCTTTGATTTTTAGAGCCCATTATGGCCGTATCCATCTCAGTTTCTGTTTGACCGGTTTAGCATCGGGATATAAAGGGATATGGTATTGAACAATATCGGGATCAATACCGGGCATATCCTCGTAAGACCATGCAAAGACGTTTTTGAATTCTTTTAATAAGGTTATTAATTGCTCATGTTCAACTGAAGATAACAAAGACCCAATTTGTATAATTTGTGGATTAGTTTCATTACTCAAATTAATTGACAAAGTTTCTTCAGTTATAGGTTGAACGCGCATTTTTTCTTCTCCTTTTATTAAAATTTTTATTTCTTCAGGGACATCCCATCAAATTCAAAATCGTCAGAAAGTATATGAAATAAATCAAACAAAGTAGAATAATTAGAAATCTTGTTCATTTAATTGATGTTAAAAAAGGAAGGAATTACAAGCTGAAAAGCGACAGGAGAGGATGCACAGATAGATGTGCCCTCAAACTTAACAAACAAATCATCATAATCAAACAGAAATTTACAAGACTTAGACTTGGACTCGAGACCCAGGTCATGCAAAATACAAAAGTCTAGAGACCAGTTATTGATAGTTTTTGTCGCAGCATCCACGATAAGGCTAGTATAGTTCGCTGGTACTCCGTTACCCAACATCAGGCAATCTTGATCAGTTATGCGCATTTGGTCAGCAAACAAAGCTCCCATGCCTTTCAACTCATTAGCCTAGTCTTCCTTCCTTTTCTTCTTCTCTCATTTCTTTGCTCCCAAAGCTTCCTCTTCCTTTGTGTTAGACAGTTGGTGGTTAAAGAAAATTTTCACTCCCTGTAGCTTCTAATTCGTGTCTTCATCATTCCATGGCTCCGGGAAGCCACAGTAAGGAAAATCCTTTCCTTCTTTGACGAAGTAGCCATTCAGCGTTCCAAAGTATTTGTTCTTCTTTCCCCTCTACTCTTGCTTCGGCTCCTCTAAATCTTCCTTGGTTGGCTTGTACCCCAAATCAAAGCGCTGTGAGCTCTGCGTTACTTTTATGAGCTCCAGAATGCCTTACTGCTTGCGGCTCAACCCCATTCCCAGGAATATAGGACATACGCTTCATCATCTTGATTGCTCGTGGGTTGTAGTTCTTCTCCTCTTTCAGCAACATCTGCACAGCTGGAGTCTCGTCAAAACTGAATCTGCTAAAAAACATGTCTCCTCCGTGCTGAACCTCCAGGAGAGTTGAACCATCTTCTCTTGGGGCTTGAATACTATCTTCCCCGTAGATTGTTAGCACTGTCCCATTCTTGATCAACTTCAGCTTATAGTAAAGGGTGGAAGGTACTGCTTGGACGTTTGGGTCATGAAGCCATGGCATGGCGCCTCGTCCTTCGGGCACGTTGGGACATACATAAGTATAGATAAGGAGAATATTCTAGCCATTCATTCATATTTAGATATCATAAATATTACATCATTAAGAGTTTCGAACTAATTAAAAATACATAATGTTTACAGTTTCGCAACAGATTAACAAAATCTTACAATGAGCATGTAGAAACTGAACAAAAAGAACAAAAGGTGAAAATTTAATTCTTTAGCTAGCATTGTTGGGATCCGTTGGCTCATTCCACTCACTCTGTTCTTTAATTTCGTCTTCTTCTTCGGGGGTAACTTCTTCAAAGAACTCATCATACTCACCTGTGGCACGAATGCAATGAGCCAAATCCCAGAAGCAAACTCCCTAAACCTTCTAACCAAACTCATAATAAAATATTCTACAACTTACATTATATAACACCCAATACAAATTAAAGTCAAGGAGACAGACAAATTTAATAATTATGACCAGGCAAGCATATAGAAAAACAAGTATACAGGTGCGTGATGCAAATGAATGCGATGTAAGTGCCCAACCCGACTTGTATCCAGAAATAAAAATAGGAGTTTCACTTTAGGACTTATTTCTATTGCTTGCAGGGACTTATTATCATTGCTACCTCAGGGACTTATTGTCATTGCCGTGATGGAACTTGTTGTCATTGCTGCCTTAGGGACTTATTGTCATTGTCGTGATGAGACTTGATGTTATTGTCACCTCAGGGACTTATTGTTATTGTCGTGATGGGACTTTATAGGGTTACCCACATTAAGATCAGGATGCTCGCTTAGTATCATCCCAAAATCTAAATAACCAAAACGAGAGTGCTAGCGATGAACCCATGGTGCCCAACAGTATTTATAAATAACAAATCTTTCTTTTTGAACACTGGGGACACACCCGAGGTTCTCAGAGGGAATATATTCCAAAACAGTTACAACAAAATGGCTACTAAGGACGCCCTAGACTAGCGAGAAAAGAATAATTTTAATATAACCCAACCCACGACGGTAGATACGGAAAGGATTCCGATATGCCAAAATACAAATGTGACAATGCCTATAATGTGGAACATGCGTCCCATGTACAACTATATATAGCATGGTATCTAAGCAAGGTATAACTCATGGTATAACTTATTAAAGCATAGAGTACATGGATTTAACTTAACGGCATGGATTCTAATCATCAAATAATCATTTTCATGCACTAATCATCTAACACAATTTAATTAAAGCCTATATTTTAAATCCGACAACATAACATGCCACTATACAAACAAAATTAAGGTAAATATTTAAGTGTCAAATTTAAAAGCATAACAGTGTTTTGGGGTATCTAGACATAGAATTAAGTTCTGATTTTTGGCCGTCATTTAGATAAAAATATTTTCTAGAACTCTTGTGATTAACTCTAAGGTTAGGTCCTAGGATAAATAGGTTATTTATTTCATTTAAGAGAACCATTCAGCATTTAACAGAGAAAAGTACAGAATTTGGGCCTCAGTTGGACTCGATTTTGGGGCATCAAATCAAGGGCTATGGGTTTGAATTTTGGGTATGTTCTATTCTAAGGTGTTCCATATAAGTTTTATGTTTTGTGATAAGACTAGGTGTTTGGAACAAGTTGATGATTTTGATAATTTTATAAAATGGGTTTAGTCAGCATTAAAAGGTTCAGCAGAACCTATTTTCAACAGATAATGAAAATGCCTTTTGGGAAACCATCCGAGGGTATCTCGGCCTAATATTTGGT
Source organism: Heliamphora ciliata (assembly GCA_032360265.1). Lineage (NCBI taxonomy): Eukaryota > Viridiplantae > Streptophyta > Magnoliopsida > Ericales > Sarraceniaceae > Heliamphora > Heliamphora ciliata. Next base: position 8,795 of record JAUMHN010433137.1, read on the forward strand.
CAGTAAATAGTTTAATATGTTAGCTATATTTGTCATGAAAATCACTTTTGGATTTGGTCTTTAAAAACATAGGCTTCTGGTCTTGCAAAAACATGTGATAGAGAGTTTTGTCAGTCACAGATTTACAATGGTGACTTTCAGGAGGATTTGAACATATCATATCTCCATATGTTAGGCTCATTTTGGGTGTACAGTAATATAAACATGTTATCTACATGTTGTATGTTTTAACCTAAGCTCGGTTCTCACTCTAACCTAGGGTTTTTATGTCAACAATACAGAGTGGTCAGAATCTGATACTCTTTAGTAAAAATAGTGTATCTCAAGTCCTACCCAATGAAATTACTTCAAACCAATTTTGTATGAAAGATAACATAAAAAGCTAGATTTGGAAATAAAAATCAGAGTTAGATCATATTTCTACAATTAGTTATGATAGTTCAATGTTTGTGGCAAAAAGTTAAAACAACCAAAAAATTAGGCCCTTTAGGGTTTTGGTGTCATAGCTCAAGATATGTTTAGATTTAGTTTATTTTCTTTGCATGCATGTGTTTCTTACATATATATCAAGGTTCCAGAACATATACAAGCTATTAAACTAAAAAATAATCACATGTAAACATATCCAACAATAGATCAAACATGAACAGTCCCTAATCTACCATTACAACGCCTTTTTGTGTGAGATTTTGTTTCTTATTCTTGTGTCTATTATAAGAGATGAGTTTAAGAAGACTTATATGTGAGAATATCATAGGGTTATAGGAGTTACTTACTTATTTTGAGACCTAAAAATGGAGGATGGCTAGGACTTGGCTTTAATGTACCCTCCTTAGATCCTTCTTCCTTTTTCTCCTTCTTTCTTCTTCTTATTCTTTCCCTTTGAACACTTAGAATTTTTTTGGTACCTCTCCCTCACTCTCTTGGCCGAATCATGTATAGAGAATATGGGGGTTAGGTATATTTTTATAGCAAAAAGTGTAATAGAAAAATAATTATTATGTGTAAGCTTTAAATTAAATTTTCTTAATTTCTATTGGATGCATGGAAGGTGTGTTCTTTTTGAGAATTGATTTTTCAGATTTTTGCAGAGCGAAAGTCTGTTAGGGCTGTTTGGGGTAGACCAAAATCTGGTCTTGCATTAATTTAGGATTTAAGTTGTATTTTAGTTCCATTTTGTGTGATAAAATGCCTAAAATATTAATTTTGTGTATCTTTTTGGTGTTTAACCTTCTAAAATCTATTATTTTAGTGTGTTTATAATTAATTTAGTATTCCGATAAATTATCATAATTTTTATAGTAATTGACTAAATATGTGTATGCTTTTAAGTCAAATTAAGCTAGTTTGACAAGAATTAACTTTTTGACTTATTTATTGTGTAGGAACTTTAAATAATAATTTGTTTGTTTTTGTTGATCTATATCATTATTTTACTATGTATATTACTTGTTTAAACAGTTTTGGGTCATAATAATGCTTAATTTGTCCAATTTTTTCTCATTTTTGGGCTTAAAAAGGCAAAAAGTGACTTTTTGGTGCACACATTCCAATGTGGCCGGCTACTAGGGGATTTTTTGATGTTATTTTATCTTTTGTTACTTAAATGTATCTAAATATCTAATTTAGGGTATCCATGTGTCAAAATTTAGATTTTTAAGATTTTTTGCTGTACTAGCGGTAAAATGATCATTTTACCCTAATTATGAGAAATTTTGATTTTCACCCTTATATTTTATATTATTTACTTAATTTAAGATGTTAGGAGTTTTCTCTGAGTATTAAGGCTTTGCCTCTAAGTATTTGGTCTTTTTAGGATTTTCAGGTCGAATTAGGATTTCAGGTTGAATTAGGGTTTTCATTCTTCTAGCGACCTAAGATCTCGTCTGCTAACCGTCGCTAATACTAGGGTCTGGGCTGGATCGCTACACGGGTCATTATAAACTGGGTTGTTACAACTAGGGTCCGTACTGGGTTGTTACACATGGCCTTCCAAACAATAAATTAAAAGATGTCGGCATATCCAACACATGAAATTCGACTAAAGTCTATAGTAGTCCCATCGATACTGCGAATGACACTAACCCAAGCACATTCCGCCTTATGTTATCAAAGGCCCGAACTCCCTGGTTACTGGGTGTGAAATGATCCGACTTCAATCCCAAGTAGACGGCCGTTCTGAGTGGGCAGACATTCAATGCAAACCCGTTATCGATAAGAGTCACTAAGACCCATTTCTCCAAGCATTTGACAATGATGTGCAATGTTTTTTTATGGTCCTCCCTTCTAACGAAAAATTCTTATCGAAAAAGGAAATGACCTTTGTAGACACCCCAATTTGACCCCGCCTAATTTTAGGCAAATCCGATGATAAAAATAAGTGGAATAGTGCCTCAGTACGATCATCGAGAATTGATTCAAGCTCGATATTTGAACCCAATCATCAAAAACCTTCAAATTTTTTGAAACCAATGAAATTGTACCAAACCATCGATAACTTGTTGCCTAAGTCATTGCCAGAAGTGGCGACCGCTATGTTCATTGTGGCGGCCGTCAATAGAACCTCTTGAAAACCCTATCCAACATGGCGACTACCAACTTGCATTGCGGTGGCCGCCAACTCCAAATGGCCTGACGTGTCCCAAAACGTGGCAACACCTCATTGGTTGAAGAATTCTATAAATACCGTACTCCGGCATACGTTTTTAGAGGGAATTCTGAGTGAGAGAAACTCTGCCGATATACCGAGCGATCTCGGGCCCCGACGCCGAAACCCTGTCGAGATACCGAGTTCCTAATCTTCCATAGCTACATTGCTTGGATCACCCCCCGAGGATTGGACAATTGGAGCACATTTCCCGACTTGAGGATTTCCCAGCAATTCAGGTACCTTGCTTAGATCCCCGGTCTTTCTAACCCTATTCTCTATCTTTTGGGGTGATCGGATTATATTTAATCTCAATTCATGCATTCCTTTTTATTTACATAGTTAATCTTATCATCATTTACATTGCTTCATTTAATTTAGTTGTTTTAATTTTATTTAATTTAGTTGCTTTAATTTTATTTAATTTAGTTGTTTTAATTTCGAAATTTACACTTTCACACTAAGTACATTATCTTTTTTTTAATTAATTTATTAATTAGTACTAACATCAATTAACAATACGACTAAATAATGTTATTATTATTATAATATAAAGCACTTACATAAAAATAGTTGTAATCATCAATAGTACATCTATTTAAATTCTAGCATTTTATTCTTCATTTCTTTCTTTTTATGTTAAA
>JAUMHN010433147.1:0-12085 GCA_032360265.1 Heliamphora ciliata
GGTCGAGTTTCATGTGCTGGATGTACCAACATCTTTTAACATGTTGCTGGGAAGACCATAGCTCCATGCATCAAACATCCAAGCCGTAATTTTTACTCTCCACCAGAAGTTGAAGATGATCAAAGATGGGGCAGTGCTGACAATTTACGGGAAGGACAGTATTCAATCCCTGAGAGAAGATGGTTCAACTCTCCTAGAGGTGCAACATGGGGAGGGAGACATATTTCTGAATGGATTTCGCTATGACGAGACCCTAGCTGTGCAAATGTTGCTTCAAGAAGAGGAGAATTACATCAATCCGCAAGTGGTCACAATGATGAAGCATATGTTTTACTTTCCAGGCATGAGGCTAGGACGTAAGCAACAAGGTATTTCAGAACCTATTCAGGTATTGCCAGTTTCACAACGTTTTGGTCTTGGTTACAAGCCGACGAAAGAAGATTTAGAAGGGCCAAAGGGGGGACAGAAGGGGCAGAAGGCTAAATACTCAAGAACGCTCAATGGCTACTTTGTTAAGGAAGGAGAGGATTTCCCATACTATGGCTTTTCGGAGCCATGGATTGATGAAGAAACTAATCAGAAGCAATCATGATTGAAAATCTTCTTCAATCACCAACTATCTGACACAGAGGAGGAAGAAGCTGCAAGAGAGAAAAAATGAGTGAAGAAGATTCAAGAAGAGGATTGGGCAGATAAGTTGGACGGCGTTGATATGGGAGCGTTATTCAGCGAAAAGATAGCTCAGATGCATATAACCGACCAGGATTGTCTGATGTTGGGCTACAATGCACCAGCAGATTACACCAAGCACATTGTGAATGTGTCTACAAAGGATGTGAAGAACTAGTCCATGGAGTCCAATAATGTGCATGTTGCATGTCCCGAGTTCGAGTTATCGTCTGTGATTGAGAGCACGTCTGTCTGTGCATCTCGCTCTGCTTTTGCCTTTGAGCTTGTAATCCCTTCTTTCTTTAATGAAATAAACAAGATTTTGGTTACTCTATTTTGTTTGATTTATTTCATACGCTTTCCGATAATTATAAATTTGACGAGAATATCTCCAAAAAAATAAATTTTTTAATAAAAAGAGAAAAAAAAAATACATACTCAACCAATAATTGAAGAAATTTTGTCAATAAATCTAGGTAATAAAATTAATCCACAAATTGTACAAATCGAATTTTTTTATCTTTAGTTGAACGTGAGCAGTTAATAATTTTATTAAAAGAATTTAAAAACGTATTCGCATGGTCTTACGAGGATATTCCTGGCATTGATCCCGATATTGTCCAACACCATATCCCTTTGTACTTTAATGCTAAACTGATCAAGCAAAAGTTGAGACGGATTCGGCCAGAATGGACTTTGAAGATCAAAGAAGAGGTCTCTAAGCAAATCAACGTTGGATTCCTGATAGTAACCGAGTATTCGACGTGAGTGGCCAATATCGTTCTAGTTTTGAAGAAAGACAGACGCATCCGACTCTGCGTGGATTTTTGAGATCTTAGCAAAGCCTGCCCAAAAGACGACTTTTCGCTGCTGCATATTGATGTCTTGGTAGATAGTACGGCAGGGCATGACTTATTATCATTTATGGACCGCTTCTCCGGGTACAACTAGATTCTAATGGGCCATGAGGATAAAGAAAAGACAACGTTCACTACACCCTGTGGCACTTATTGTTACTGTGTGATGCCATTCGATTTGAAGAATGCAGAGGCAACCTACTAGAGGGCTGCCACTACTTTGCTGCATGACATGATACAAAAAGAGGTCAAGGTATATGTGGATGATATGATAGTAAAGTCCAAGAACCGGGATGGCCACATTATAGCATTGTGGAAGTTCTTTGAAAGAATTTAAAAATACAAGATGCAGCTCAACCCACAAAAGTGTGCCTTTGGAGTCACTTTGGCAAGATGCCCGGATTCATGATCACTCAACGAGGCATTGAAGTCGACCCTTCTAAAATTAAGGCAATCTTGAAAATGCCTCCTCTAAAGATCGAGCGAAAAGTCAGGAGCTTTCTAGGTAAGATACAATTCATCAGTCGATTTATTGCAAAATTGACAACCACCTGTGAACCGCTCTTCCGTCTGCTAAAGAAAGGAGTCAAATTTGAATGGAATCAAAAATGCCAAGACGCCTTTGAAGCTGTGCGTTAGTACTTGCAAAATTCACCTGTTCTGGCTCCTCCTGAACCTGATAGGCTATTGATTCTCTATTTGTCAGTGACCGATTCAGTTATGGGATACATGTTAGCAAAGGAAGGAGACACTGGAATCAAAAAGGCGGTTTACTACTTGAGCAAAAAAGATGATGGGATCAAAAATTCGATATACACCATTGGAAAAGACACGCTGGGTTTTGGTTTGAGCTTTTTGAAAATTGAGGCATTACATATTATCTTTCACAGTGAACAAAATTTCCCGAATAGACCCATTAAAATACTTGTTTGAGAAGTTAGCATTGACAATAAGGCTGGCACGTTGGCTGCTATTATTGCTAGAGTTTGACCTCAAATATATCACCTGAAAATTAGTCAAAGGCAGAGTGGTAGCAGAGTTTTTAGCCGACCAACCAGTCGAGGGAGATGAAGACACAGAATTACAATTTCCTAATGAACAGCTGATGGGAGTTGGGGATGACAAGCAGACTCTATCTTTTGATGGTGCATCCAATCAGTATGGCTATGGAATAGGAGTTCTTCTTGTCACTCCTGACGAATCACACGTTCCTCTGTCTCTGAAACTCAATTTCGAAGTCACCAACAATCAAGCTGAGTATGAAGCATGCTTAGCCGGGTTAGAGGCAGCTTTGAAACTAGGGACAAAGAAGCTGGAAGTCATTGGGGACTCCGCATTGGTGGTCTCACAAGCAAGAGGAGAATGGAAAGTCAAGGACTTAACATTGATTCTCTACCATCAAGAGCTGAAAAAACTGATATCATGCTTTGAATAAGTGGTTTTCACTCATGTGTCGAGGCTGCAGAACAAGTTTACTGATGCATTGGCCACTTTAGCATCAATAATTGACATACCACTCGAGATCAAAATGTGACCATTAATAATCGAACAAAAGAGAAAGCTGACATACGAGATGAAAATTTCAATCACGAAAAGTACCGATGAACTTTCGTGGTAGTTCGATATCCAGAACTTCGTAGAAAAAGGAGAATATCTCAAGTTTGCCAATAAAAAATACAAGAGAGAAATATGAAGATTGTCTGCATAATTTTTCATATACGGGGAAAGATTATACAAACGAGGGCTTTCTAGGGTTAACAAGCAGTATGTTAACGGTGAAGAAGGGCCGAAGCTGATGAAGGAGATACATACGAGAGTCTATGAGCCTCACATGAGTGAGAATATGTTAGCCAAGAAGATCCAGCGGCAAAGATACTTTTGGATGACAATGGAGACAGACTGTATATAGTTTGTGCGAAGATGCCATAAGTATTAGATTCATGCAAACCTTATGCACGTTCTCCCATCTCAACTATATAGCCTGACGTCACCATGGCCGTTCTCAGTATGAGACATTGATGTGATTGGCAAGGAAACACCAAAGGCGTCAAATGGGCATGAGTTCATTTTAGTGGCCATTGATTATTTTACCAAGTGAGTGAAAGCAGCCTCCTACTCAGTACAGAAAGCTTCACATGTTGTCAAGTTCATCAAACAAAATATCATTTGCTGGCACAGGGTCCCTCATGAGGTTATTTTGGATAATAGCTCGCGCTTCTAAGGTGAGATATTAGATTTTTTCGAAGAATACCGGATCGTGACCCACAAGTCATCTCCATATTGGCTACAGACCAATGGGGCAATCGAGGCAGCAAACAAGAACGTTAAGAAAATTCTGCAAAAGATGATCACCTCGCATAAGGATTGACCAGAACACTTACCGTTCGCACTCTGGGGATACAGGACGTCAATAAGGACTTCAACGGGAACCACGCCATATTCTTTAGTGTACGAGTTAGAAACTGTGCTTCCTATTGAGGTAGAAATCCCTTTACTAAGAGTAGTGGCTGAGGCCAGTATTTCAAAAGCAGAATGGCAGAGGAACCGAATGGAATAGTTGCTTTTGTTTGATGAAAGGAGGCTGCAGGCTATGATTGATATACAAGGGTACCAAAAGAGGATAGCTTAAGCATTCAACAAGAAAGTCAAGACTCGAGATCTCAGAGAAGGAGATCTGGTTCATAAGAAAATCAAAGCTCCCATCTTCGACCTAAGGGGCAAGTTCAAGCCAAACTGGTCCGGACCGTTTCTGATCAAAACAATTATGACCGATGGTGTTGTTATCATCATAGATTTAGATGAAAATGTGTTCTCCACTCTAGTCCACCTTAACCAGTTCAAAAAGTACTATCATTGAGAGAAAAATAAAGATAAAATAAAAAACTTGCTGAGTTAAAAATCGAAAAGGCGGCTCAGGTAAAAGTTTGAGCAACTCGCAAGGCCGAAAACCTGAAATGGCAATCTTGGCAAAAGTTAGGACATCATAAAAGGAGAGTATCAATACCCAAGAGTAAACCGAGCTCAAACTACGTTAAGGCCTGATTTCATTTTCTTGAGATACGTAAGCAGCTTCTTTTAAGAAGTTCGGCCACATTCTTTGTTTTAACCATCTTTGAATCTGAGCAAGATCAATGTAAATTTATCTTTGAATTTTGATAATAAAGTCATTTCATTGCAAAAATAAAAAACTTTTGAATAATTTTGAACCTTCTTAAACATAAAGTGGGATTTTCATTACTCTAGCCTGGGTTACAAGGTCTTGAAAATAAAAGGGAGAGCGCGCAAGTCCCAAACTCTACAAATAAAATAAAAAGAAAAGCCATGAAATCTTTAAAACAAAGCAGGGTACCTCAAATTTTCTTTCTTTTTGCTGCATGTTTCCCCTCTTCTTTGTCTCTCTTCTCCCTATCCTATGTCAGCCATGCCCTATTCTAGACAGAAAACTTGGGGCACTACAGCTCCTGCATCTTCATCCGTGAACGAGACAGCCAAGCATCTTGATATAATGCTAAAAATGGGCCCCGCAGTATTGACGAAAATAAACTGTCTCGGACACTGTGAAAGATAATCTAGCTCTGACCAAACTACTGCATGATCTAATAAGGATAGTAGAAGGTGAACAGTCGTAAGTCGATTAACAGAACGCTGGAGTGATCCATAGTAGTCAAGGTCATGGTAGGAACACTGCCAAGTGATGTCTGGGCCTATCAAAGAGAAGAGATACTGACGCCAAGCTGTCTCAGTACTTCATATCTGATAATAGGGGTGATGAATGAAAGCTGCAGCACTGTACCTATCAGTAGGTGATTTCTGCACAAGGTTCACCTTTTACATCAACCAGATCTGCAATAAAGATTATGAAGGCAAATTAGTAAGGGGAAAGCTTTGCAGTATATCAGGAAGGGGCTAGAAAAGAAAGGTTTTGAGTTTACCTGAAGAAGCAAGGGACTGCCAGCAAAAGTAGTGGTCCCACCACGATGAATTGCATCTAGGCCTAACAGTGTCTCGGCTAAGACAAGCGAGACAAAGTCTTTTTTCAGCCACATCTGACTCGCAATGTCAACTAGTGCGCAGTTGACTCACCCATCAAAAGGGACGAGAAGATACTGGGCAAGAAGGCAGAAACAAAGGGTATATTGGCGCCGCAACTGCAAGTTAAGGTCGCTAAGATCACCGGTAGGACGAAACCTCTCAATAATCTAAGAAATGTCAAGGCAGTTGTCAGATGTCAAAAGAGAAGCTTCTATCCTGAACAGGCCACAGAGTAATATTATCTGTTGCCGAGTCGAAAGGAAGAAAGTGGGAACAACAACAGAGCTTCGCGGGGTTAGGACTAGAATAGCAGCAAATTCCTTCATAGTGGAGCATAACTCCTCCAAACCAAAACGGAAGACATGGGTTTGTGGGTCCCATAGCTGAGCAGCAACTTTCAATAATGGTCCGTCGGTCTTTATGGCCATCAGAGAAAACAGGGAGTTGATACCGAAAGAGGTAAAGTTCTGGCGTTCTATATAGGAGAACTCCTCAATCCATGCAGAGGGTAGACCATGGAAAGAAGCCATTTGGATGAAAGCAACAAGAAATAGAGCCTTCAGGGCAGTTTTTATAAGGGCATGAAAGGCTGGATGTCAAAAGTTTAGAAAACGGTACACTCATTGTGGCGACCGCCACCTTAGAGTATAGGGCCGCTAACTTGAAAGTACATAGTACAATGATGTCATCTTGTTGACCAAGCGACCGCTACGTGTCACTTAGATGTTATGGCGACCGCCACTATGGATTTTGGCGACCGCCATGTTAAAAAGTGGTGGGCATGTTATGTTGGTAGTTTTTGTAATCCGTGTAATGTTTTAAGACTTGTATCATACATCCAGAGTAGTTTGAGCAGATAAACCATGCAAATAGATGTATATTAAGCAGTAAATGGCACGAAGCCTCAAATGCATCGAAATATAACAAGAATATATGAAAGTATGAAACTGGGGGCACCTGGGCCCGATAACTAGTAAACTGAGGCACGCGAGCCCATAAAAACTAAATGTACCAGAATAAACGTGCAAAAATGAAACTGGAGCACGCAGGTCCATAAAAAGAAAATGTATCTGAATGCATCTAATGGGTGGAGGAATCTCTCTCATCGCTCATCGCCTCCGGTGGACCCGATGGAAAGAAGGACCAGCCTCGCCAGAGCTGATGTCCTAGAATAGCTCTTCTAGGTCATCACTATCATCACTGCCAGAGGAAGAGGACATTACTCGAGAGCGGGTCCTGGAAAAAGGGATGGTGCAAGCTTTGGAGGAAGAAGCATGGGACCCACGGCCTTGAGCTGGAGCCGGGACCAAAGTCGAAGGCTAGATTGGAGCCTGTGGCTGTGCTATGACGGCAGGTGGTACTGGAGGCTGTCAAAAAGAAGGTAAGAATCATAACAGAATGTAGAAAAATGCAGAAAAGTTAAAAGGGCTATAAGATACTCACTATGGCCATCGATGTGAAAGTGATGCTAGCTGCTCGAATGATGGCATCCATCTGACGAACCAGCGCCCTCAAACTGGTAACCATCAGCATCGTGCGATCCAGCCATGCCTGATCGATCTACAAAGAACAAAAGAAAACAGTTCAAGAAAACTAGACAAGTAAAGAAGTAACTGAAAGAAAGGTGAGAGAATAAAAAGATAGACCAGGCCGATCTTAGCCCTAAACTCGGATGATGGCGAAACTGGGATCGGAAGAGGAAAAGGGAAGCCGTATGCCACAGTCTGGATATCCTAAGGGATATCAGGACCCACCATCCATTCAGCTCCAATAGCTCCGGCAGGTCTCTCAGCAAGCTTCTCAGCAAGCCTCTCCGCAGCAGCAGCCCCTCCAACAATAGCTCCTCCAACAGCAACTCTAGCTCCAACGTCAACAACCTCCGGTGCTCGTCACCTCCTCTTCATGTCACTAGGCACAGCTGGACCCAGACCAAGTGATCCTAATAAGTGTGTCCAGGCCCAGGCTGTGTAATCTCCCTCTGGCACCAGCAGCTCCGTGGCGTGAGTCCCCACCATCTCCAGGAGCATGTTCACCTGGCTCAGGAGGTTGGTCCGGCACATGCGGGCTGGAGGGACCATTGGAATCCTGAAGTGGTCAAGGCCAAGTGACTGGCGAACCACCCTCTCTCCTAGGTAGTATTCTCGACCAAAGGGTCCTTCCAGCAAAATCCACATCGAAGTAATATCTCAGCTACGCATCAAGTTCGCACCGGCCCGATCCTCTATGCCCCTCCAAACATCCCAATGCACCTGTAGAAATTCGATAAACAATACGGGGAATAAAAAAATAGTACAGAACAGGGATCAACGAACAACACAATGAGCAGTATAGAGCAGTAATCAGTATGCAGAGCAGGGTTCAATGAATAGTGCAATAATCAGTACAGTGAGTTATGAGCAGTACAATACAGTGAACAGTGCAGTGTATGGTAATCAGTTTAGTGTCCAGTAAAATAGTGCAGTACAGAGAGCAGTAATCAGCACAGTGAACAGTGAACAGTATGATACAAAGAGCAATGTACAGTATAGTAAGCAGTGAATAGTGATACCTGGTCTGGGGTCAATCGGTCCAGAGAAGCCTAGAACCTGTCAATGTCCTCTCCCCCAACCTTCTTCCCCTTCAGGCCTCAGGACCACCGAGTTGCGCAGAGAATGAGTAAAGTATCTACAAAGGAGTTCGTTAAGATATGAAGCCCGAGGAACTCGTAAGTCCAAAGCTGTAAAAAAAAAGATATCAGCTAGCAGATAATGGATAACAAATAATAAAAATGAATGAATAATGTGTAGAAACTAAAGCATACCTCCTAGACCCTCCAGTATCCCCCGATGCTGAGCTCCTGGGGGAACCGGGTCAAGGCTCTCATGAAGCCGTAGAGTGTGGCGAGAGAGCACCTCCCCAGTCATAGGTGGAAACGCGGTCGAAGCGAGCAAGGGTGCCAAGATAGTGTAAATGAGCGGTATTCTCCTTGTTCGAGAACAAGAAGGTACTGAACATGTAGAGAAGAAATCCACGGGAAACCCACTCGTAATGGCGGGGATCAGAGCAGTGGAAATGGCAGAATCAATCAAAGAACCAGGTGTACTTGACTCAATCTCTGTCCATTTGGACTGGAACGGCTCCGAACAGATACATCAATGCGTCAATGGATCGAGCGATGGTAGGATCGAATGGGATGGGAGCACCGCCGACTCTGATGCCGGTGATCAGCGAAAAGTCCAGAGGCATCAGAGTAGCCTCGAACATGGTGAAATGGAAGGTGTTGGTGGCATTCCACCACCGCTCAGCCAGGGCTGCGGGCCAGACCTGGTTGTTGCTCGTCCTACCCAATAAAGGTATGAACCAAGCAAAGCCAAAGCATCAACAAGAGCCCGACTAGGAGTGGGGAGGGCGTCAAACCACTCCAACACCTCACCCGATGCAGAGCCGCCAAAGCCCCGAATGTAATGGCCAGCCTAAAAAGAAGAAGATGAGCAAAATATGTAAGAGCAGTCAATGAAATGCAGCAAATAATGGAAAGCAACAAAATCCTAGGTTCATGTGTCTGTGACAACCTTTTAGTACTTTCAAGCTCTATAAGACTAAGCACCCTAAGTCCTAGTGTGCCTAACAAATCTCTCAAGCCCTAGAAGACTAGGCACACTAAGCCTTGGCGCGCTAGGAAAATTTTGCACATCTTAGTAGAAGACTAGAAATCCTTAGCCTTAGTGCGTCAGGCAAATCTTACACGTCCTAGTAGAAGACTAGAAATCCTAACCGCTGGTGCGCCAGGTAAATCTTGCACGTCCTAGTAGAAGACTAGGAACTCTAAGCCCTAAAGACTAAGCACCCTAAGCCTTGGTGAGCCAGACAAATCTCCCAAACCCTAGACGACTAGGCACCCTAAGCCCTGGTGAGCCAGGCAAATCTCTCAAATCCTAGAAGACTAGGCACCCTAAGCCCTGGTATGCCAGAAAAATCTTGCGCGTCCTAGTAGAAGACTAGGAACTCTAAGCCCTGGTGAGTCAAGCAAATCTCTCAAGCCCTAGAAGACTAGGCATCCTAAGCCCTAGTGCGCCAGACAAATCTTGCACGTCCTAGTAGAAAATTAAGAACCTAAACCCTGGCACACCTCTGGTGCGCTAGAAAAATCTTGCACATTCTAATAGAAGACTAGGAATCCTAAACTCTGGTGCATCAGGCAAATCCTTTTAACCCTAGGTTCGTGTGTGAGTGACAATCTTTTAGTTTTTGTACGTCCAAGTAAAAGACTAGGAACCCTAAGTCCTGGTGCGCTAGGCAAATGTCGATTCTAAATCATTTCATGTTTTTCCAAAACCAATAAAAAATCATCCCTGTAAAATTTTATGTTTCTCCCCAAAAATATAAAAATAAAAAATCAAATCCCATAGATTTTATGTTACCCCTTAGATTTTATAAATTTTCCTAGATTTTTAGAAAAGAGAAAAAATTTCCCTAATTTTTAGGATTTTTTTAAAAAACAAATTCTTAAATTTTAGGAGAAAAATATTCTCTAATTTTTAGGATTTTTGAAAAAATTTCACAAAATTTTTAAGATTTTTTAAAAAAATTTCCTAATTTTTAGAATTTTTGAAAAAAAATTCTCCTAAATTTTAGGATTTTTGAAAAATTACCTTTAGTTTTCATGATACCATCCCTTAGTTTTTCTAAATAAAATTTTTTAAGTTTTTCCAAAAAAATAAATAAAAAATTCTTCCCCGCAATTTTTATGTTTTATCCCAAAAACAAAAATAAAAAATCACACCCTTTATTTGTTTGTATCAAAACCCTAATCCTAGTGTGCCTACTGTTTTAATATTCTTTGTACAAGTACCTAGGCTAGGTTTTCAGTTTGACGTCCAGATTTGTTACATGTTTTGATCTCATACATTGCATGTAGTTATTATAGATTGCATAGATCATCATCATATCATCATCATATCACATTATATCACAGGAGATTCTAAGCATGCATCTATATTTGAAACATAAAGTACAAACATGCTTTGGTATTGAACAAAAAAGATAGGAAACCTACCAATGGACGCTAGCGAGAGATGTGCTGGTCTGACTCCCAGAGAAGAACATCGACAGCTACAGCATTAGTAGGTGGATCATAGTGCCTCATCCTACCCGGAACCAAGTGGTGAGGTGCTGGGGTGTATATGTGAGGGTCAAAAGGAGCTGGATGACCCTCTCCAGCATGTGAATCAAGAAAATCGGTCATCTCGGCCTCAACAGCAGCATCTACAGCCGCCTGTGTCTCGGCAACTGCCTGTGCCTCCTCAACAGCATGGTAAGAGACACGCTTCGACTCAAAAGCAAGTACGTCCATCGCAGCAGAGGGCTGCGTGGTGGTAACCCCACTGGCGGGGAGGCTGGTGGTCGTGCCTCCAAGAGTCCTCATGGTAGAGCTCTCATCCGCGGAGGGACCCTGTATAGCTCTTGCAATGTCATCGAGATGTTTGTGTCCTGCCATCTTCAAGAAAAGCAAGGGAAGAGGTACAAAAGCCCGAAGAACAAAGAAGGAGCTTGAAAGAGTTTGAGAGAAAAAAAAAGCGAGAGAGAGAGTGTGAGAATGAGAGAAGTAAGCCAACCCGCGCGCCCCTAGTGACCATATCCGGGCCTCGTCTCTGCGGTCGCCATGTTAGATGTTGGCGACCGTTAAGATTTTCAAAGGACACATGGCGACCGCCGGCTTGAAAGGGTTTTGGTGTGGTGATCACCATGTCAAAAGGATTTTGGCTCGACAATCGCCACCTTGCAAGCAGTCATTTCATATTCTTAGGGCTTGGACCCAGCGACCGCCAACTCTGAAGTTGGCGATTACATGTCAGTGGGCATTATTGTGTTTTGGGGTTTTAGAAGAGGCTGTTTGGGTGTTTTCTGTTTGTTTTGTGTGTAGTTACTGTGTGTTTTTGGGATTTAATAATATTGTGGGCATCTTTTATTAATATTTGTTTTTGGGATTTATCATTGTGTGCTTTGGTATGTGTGTTTAAGTTGTATGTGTTTTTCGAAAATAATTTTTAAATCTTGTGTGTGTTTTTTCAAATATAATTTTTTGAATATATTTTTCAAATATAATTCTAAATCTTATTTTGTTCCATATGTTTTTCTATCTTGTCTTTGTATGGCATTTCCTCCTGATAACTTTAATTTTAAGTTTTGACTCGGTTTTTAATTATAAGTCTTGACTCGATTTTTAATTATTTCTATCTCGTGTTTCGTCCCGAGTTTTTAAGTCTTGACTCGATGTGAGACATGGACCCATCTCTTTTTGAGACTTATGTATATATGATGTGTGATTTACTTGTTTTGATGCATGTTTAAGTTTATCTGAGCATGCGGGATTGGTTTCCGGGGTTGTAAGGAGTTGCCGTGCAAATTTCGAAAATTAAAAAATATATATATTTTGGAGGCCTATAAATATCAGAACTTAGATATTTTCTAAAAGATATTTTGAAAACTAAACTTCTAAATTTCTTCTAGTTTTCTCTCTGCCTTTTCTCTAACTTCTCGGGGGCCCA
>JAUMHN010433158.1:0-12084 GCA_032360265.1 Heliamphora ciliata
GCTCATCATAATTAACGATTTTTTAATTATGTGATTCTCAAGATTAAAATAGATTTCAATCCACTCGCTTCAATACTCAAAGAAAACAAACTTACGGAACCAAAATTTGTTGACTGAAAATGTAACTTGAATATAGTTTTAACTACAAATGGTATTCCTTGAACACCAAGAAATGTGTCTGTTTTAGAAAAAGGTTTTTCCTTTGGGCCGAAAGGCATAAAGAAGAAAAAAGTTCAGAAACAGGGAGACACAGTTTCCAAGGTAGTTAGTGGGCCACAGACTGGTGTGAAAAATTCAAAAGGCAGATGTTTTCACTTCAACCAGACCCGGCACTGGAAAAAGTTATGTCTAGTATTTCTTAGAAGGTAGAATAAACAGAGTAATTTATGTTCACTGGTTGTGAAAATATGTTTAGCAGTATTATCTACCAGTACTTGGTATGTAGATACAGGAGCCACTAATCATGTCTGTAATTCATTGTAGGGGTTTCAGAAAATTCAACAACTTAGTTATTGAGAAATTTACCTACATATGGGTAATAATACTAAGGTAACAGCAGTTGCAGGAGGAGATGTCACTCTCAGTTTTGGTAGAGATCGGGTTTTAATATTGAGAGATTGGCTTTATGTACTTACCATTAGAAGGAATTTCGTTTCTGTTTTTGGATTGGTTAAAGACATATATTTAGTTTATTTTAATAACTCTGTGGTTATTAAGGATAATAAATTAGCTATCTATTCTGGTACATTAGTGGATGATCTTTATATTATTTCTCAAATCTCTTCTATACTGCAATTGACTGAAACGAATAATACATCTATATTACCATATAAGAGAAAGTTTCATTCTTTAATGAAATAAACGTTTCTTTGGTACTTACACTTGAGTCATATTAATCTAAAAAGGATAAATCGACAGGTAATAGATGAACCTTTGAGTTCATTGAAAGTTAAGGCACTTCCAGTTTGTGAATCTTGCTTAGAAGATAAGATGACCAAGAGATCCTTTTCAGCCAAAGGCTATAGAGCTAAAGAACCGTTGGAGCTGGTTCATTTTGATGCATGTGGTCCAATGACAATTCGGGTTAGAGATGGCTTTGAGTACTTTGTTAGTTTCATTGATGACTACTCATGGTATGGATACATTTACCTGATGCACTGTAAGTCTGAGTACTTTGAAAAATTCAAAGAATTCAAGGCAGAGGCAGAGAAGCGTCTGGGTAAAAGTATCAAATAACTACATTCTGACCGTAGTGGAGAATACCTTTGGGAGAGTTTAACGACTACTTGTCATCAGAGAAAATTACATCCTAGTCGACTGCACCTGGCACTCCACAGCAGAATGGTGTAGTAGAAAGAAAGAATAGGACTCTTATGGAGATGGTAAGGTCAATGATGAGTTATTCAAGTTTACCAGATTCGTTTTAGGGACAAGCTTTAGAGACAGCGCCTTACATTATGAACTTTGTATCGTCTAAGTCAGTACCATCTACTCCCACAGAATTGTGGATCGGGCGTAAGCCTAGTCTGAAACACATTTAGATTTAGGGGTGTCCAACACATGTGCTGAAAGGGAACGCGGATAAGTTGGAACTGAGGAAATAAGTCTGTTTCTTTGTGGGGTATCCCAAGAGAATGAAAGGTTGTCTATTTTATAATTCTAAGGATCAAAAGGTCATTGTTAGCACCAATGCCCAATCCTTGAAAGAGAATTATATTATGAATCACAGGCCCAAAAGCAAAATTTTCTAGAAGAACGGAGAGAAAATACCAGTAGAACGGACGAGAAATCGTAAGTCACTGATATTCTATTACCTCGTCGTAGTGGGAGGATTATCGGGACAGGTGCAATCAAGAACAGGGTGCTGATACACAGAGTTCAGATTCTGCACAGCCTATTACTACTAGTACACAGACACAGGTAGTGCCTCGTCGTAGTAGGAGAGTTGTTCATCAACCTGATCAGTATATGTTCTTGGAAGAGTGATCCCGACTGAACTAGATACCGAGCCCTGTAACTACAATGAATCATTACAAGATAAAGATACAGATCTTTGACAGAGGGCTATGAATTCAGAGATGGAATCTATGTATTCTAATCAGGTCTGAGAATTTGTAAAACCACTTGAACAGATATAACCCATTAAATGGAAGTGGATCTACAAGAGAAAAAGAAGAATAGAAGGGAAGGTTGAAACCTTCAAAACTAGGCTTGTTGCTAAAGGGTTCACTCCGAAAGAAGGGATCGACTACGAGAAAACTTTTTCATCGGTAGCCATGCGTAAGTCTATTCAGATTCTCTTATCTATTGCCGCACATTTTGATTACGAAATCTAGTAAATGGACGTCGAGATAGCTTTTCTTAACGAAAGTCTTGGCGAGTCTATCTATATGATACAACCAGACGGATTCATTACAAAGGGCCAAGAGCACATGTTGTGCAAATTTAAGAGATCCATTTATGAATTTAAGCAGACAACGAGATCTTGGAACACTCGGTTTGATCAAGCTATAAAGTCTTATGATTTCGATCAAAGTTCGGATGAGTCATGTCTGTACAAGAAGCGTGACGAAAGCATGGTGATCTTTTTAGTACTTTATGTAGACGATATCTTGCTCATCAGAAACGATGTGGGGGTATTGTCTACGATTAAAGTATGGTTATCTGGGCAGTTCGATATGAAGGACTTGGGAGAAGCCGGTCACATCCTTGGAATCAAGCTTGTGTGAGATCGGAAACAAAGGATGCTGGGCATATCACAAGCAAAGTATATCGATGATATACTTGCTCGTTTTAGCATGTAGGATTCCAAGAAAGGGTTTCTCCCTTTTAGGCATGAAAACATTCTATCCAATGATCAATGTCCTAAGACATCTGATGAGATAGAGAAGATGAAAGGCGATTTCTTATGCTTCGGCTGTAGGAAGTCTCATGTATGATATGTTTTGCACTAGACCCGACATCTGCTTTACCGTTGGCATGGTTCGCAGATATCAGTCTAACCAAGGGCAGGAGCATTATATTGCAGTAAAAAATATAATCAAGTACCTGAAAAGGACCAAGTATTATATGTCGATTTACCAGGCAGATAGTCTAGTACTTTTGGGGTACACAGACTCAGATTTTCAGTCTGACAGTGATTCTCGTAAGTCTACCTCAGGATATGTGTTTACCTTAGGAGGTGGAGCTATAAGTTGGAGGAGTATTAAGCAATCATGCATTGCTGATTCCACCATGGAGGCCGAGTACGTGGTAACTTCTGAAGCAGCCAAGGAGGCCGTTTAGCTTAAGAACTTTCTAATGGATCTAGAGGTGGTACCTTCTGTTCAGTTGGCTATTATACTTTACTGTGACAATAGTGGAGCGGTTGCAAACTTGAAAGAGCCAAGGGTCCATAAGAAAGGCAAGCACATTGAGAGTAAGTATCACCTAATACAAGAAATTGTACAGAGAGGTGATGTTGCTATGACCAAGATTGCATCAGGAGACAACCTTGCAGATGCTTTTACAAAGAACATACCGGATAAAACTTTTGATAGTCATGTAGAGAGCATGAGAGTCAGATGTATAGAAGCATGGTTTTGAGTATAAGTGGGAGATTGTTAGGGTTAGTATACTGAAAACTATGTTTTTAGCATTTAATTTTATTTTAATAAAATTAATTTTTCATTTTATGAAAATCATTATGAGCAATGTATGTATATCATTTCTTTGTTTTGCATAGATGTCTAATATTCTGTATAGTATTTAATCTGGTGTGTAGAGAGTACGGCTTACATACAGAAGACCAGATTTTATGTTCTTGTAAAATATCAATTTTATGTTCACAGTTTAGATAAAAATAGACATACCATTGGTACGACTATGGCATAGAGTTTTAGTAGGCCTGTCTTGGTTACGGGAAACAGATAATATCATCGTCTATTGTTTTGACTATTTGTGCCAGTATACTTTGTGTGTATTGAACGGGACATTTGGGATAATTAATTTTGTACTGACTATATATATAAATTAATTCACACCATAAGATTATTATGAATAGTGCTTATCCTCTTAATTCTAAAATAATTATTAATTTGCGTATATTTAATATTCGTTGTTTTGATTCATTAGAGGGTGCGATCTTACATGGATCTATATTCTCAGTGAGTTGGATAGCGGTATTATTTATTTGGTAAATATTAATTGTTGACGAAATCCACGTCCCGATATATCGGGAATGATGATAGCACCTTAAGAATGCTTATAAGTTTTGACAGGGCCAAACCCTACAGGTAGATTTGATTATCCGGTGGTCAAATAAGTTAAGCAGAAGGGTTTAAGGAATATCAAGATGCCGATTAAATTAAATTGTCAGTAATTAAATTTAATTGGCGGGTATCGAGAATCTTAACGTGGGGAGAAATGGTAAGCATTTAATAACATGAGCTCAATGCAATAAAGTCTTGAGATTATGCGTCAGAGTGCAATTATAGTTCTTTAGTAGTGTGAACTATAATTCAGTGTTTTATAGAAATTACAGAAATCGCTGCATGTCTTTCCATAATTGCAGAAATCTCTAGTAGGTGTCTATGTTCCACTAGAAGTCTAACTCATAATTATTCCACAGATCCCTGCTGTAACCCTATATATATGTGGGTATGCTGACCCAGTTTTTGATGATTTTTATCATTATTATTATGATATTATTTTTGTCTTTCAAGACTTAAATATATCGAGATTTTATCGGTACGCGTTCTTGGAGGATCGTAGCCTGCACTACGTTCGAGGATCGCGTAAAGGAATACAGTAGAAGATCTGAAAGGAGGTTCAACTCGGAATCAAATCGTAGTTGAAGAATCGATCCACAAAAGGTATTCTACTAAATTAACTTTGGTTGCACATGCTTTATTTTGATCGTTCTTCATCAAAATTTTTATCTGGAACCTGTTTCGGCGTTAGTCCGTCTAGTTAATTTTTAACGAAAATTATTTACAAAAATAATGATCTTGGCAGTATTGCCTCTAACACTTTTTTCAATGTCCAAACTGGTTACAGTGATAGCACTTGCCTCTCGGCTTCTTCACACTAGCTTTTGGTCTCTTAACTTATTTTAGACCTGTGCCTCCCTGTTTCTGAACATTTTTCTTTTTCTTACCATTTGGCTTAAAAAAAGAACATTTTTCAACCGCATGCATAGACCCTAGCTTCCTAAAAACACCCTCGGCCACTTGAAGTTCTTTAAGAAGTTTTGCCAATAAAAAGATGAGCTTATTCATGGAATAATCCAGGAAGAACTGCTTAAAGCTATCAGGCAGTGGCTGGAGTATGATATCGACCTGGGATTCCCCGTCAATTTCAGCTCCTAGGATCTCCCATTTATTCAGAATTCTGATCATCTTCAGAACATGATCCCTAACTAGGGTGCCTTCAGCTATGTTTGTATTCATTAGAGATTTCATGGCTACCTACCTAGCAGCACAATTTTGATCCCCAAACATTTCTTTGAGGTTCATAATCATGTCATAGGCACTAAGCATAGACTGATACTGATGCTGCAATACATTTGACATTGAAGCCAAATGTAATAGTGAGCCATCTTATTAGCTTTTTGCCACTTTTGATGGGCCTGGGTTTCTTGTTCGATCGCCTCCTTATCAGGTACTGGTGAAAAAATCTCATTCAATACAAATTTGTAGTCCTCAGCAGTTAAGACAATGTCCAAATTCTTTTTTCAATCTACATAGTTTGGTCCCGTTAGTTTGTTTTCTTTGAGTATTGACGCGAGTGGTTTGAAAGCCATTTTAATCTTGAGAATTACATAATTAAAAAATAACCGTTAATTGTGACGAGCAAAATTTTGAATTTATTTTTAAAATGGTTCCCTCTACCATTAAAAAAAATCGGTAGCAGCGTAGTATATTGTGAATAGCATGCCTCGATAGAAAGACGTCTACTATTCATCGTTTGTCTAGACAAACCAATTCTTATTAATTTTACTATCTAGGCAATTAGTCCTGCCAAGTAAAATTAAATAGCTGATATAGTTTCGATCTAATAAATAATAATAATGACTCAGATGGAGAGGATACTATTATTTACAGTTAAGTATTAACTACAACCTAATCTCGAATCAATCGCTTTCGCAATGAACCCTTCAAGTGGAAAAGTGATCCACACTTACAATTATCTAGAATTATCCCTAAAAAAGGTTCGTACTGACGATACCACAATTAATTCTATCTGATGGAGGTGAAAGGCCTTACTGCAAACACGCAAAATTAATTATATCGTTTACAAACTAGTGATGGAGACCGCGGAATTTATCTATGAATAAATTTTCTCTCCTACTTAAATTTTTAAAATATTTTTGAGGGTTATAAAAATTCATTTAATTAAAATAAATTTATTAATTTTAAAAACCACACGATCTAAAAGATTCCAAAACATCTTTCCGTATACACGATTCAAAAGATTCTATTTTGTTAAACCATTTTTTTCGTGTTTTAATGCGTAATAAAAAAAATAACCGATGAATACACTGTTTTTCTTTACCTTTACAGCTAGATAGTGATTAAAAGTAATCAATTATTTTATTTTTACGTTACAAATTTTTCAAAAATAATAATTTATTAATATTAAATATTTTTTATTTAATTAATTCAAAATTTAAAATTAATTTCTATGTTTTTTAATGATATCCGATTTAATAAAAAAATCATCTTAAATGTGTTATTTTGTAAAAATAAAATATGTAAAAAAAATTATTTAATTAAAAATTTTTAATTAAAAAAAAAACTTAATTTTATTTTCCTTTACAAAATTTTAATTAAAGTCGAATTTTTTCAAATTAATTAAATTAACAGAAAAAATAAAATAGATATATATCATTCATGTAGTTTAAAATAATATAAATGCAAGATATGTATATATTCCGATTTTATGATCGAACAAAAACTCTGATGAGTTTCAATTTTCTATTCAAAGATACCTTGTAATCTTTCAATCATTTTTTGAATCAGCTTTCGGTATCCAAATTGCATTAAGATTTCTCGATATACAATGTTATACATATACAACACTCTCAAGCCTCAAAAACATCAAAAAATTCCAGTTGAAACAACCCCGAATCAGCACCACCACTATCGGCCCACCGGCGTCGCCCATTACTACCACTTTAGGAAGCTTTTACCGCCTCTCCCGAACTTCGTTCTCGACCTCTTGTTTTTTGAAAAATAGCTTATGAAAAATACTATTTTTCTGTAAAAATTCCAGTTCAAAAATAGCTTTTTATGGACGCTGAAACTTCCCAGCCGCACATCCTACGCTGGCGCCCTGTTGCCGCCGCCCGTTTAGGTTTTTTCCGTGGTCATTTTGGTTCCCGTTTCTTCTTGTTTTTAGTAGTGATATACTTTTGTTTATTACAAAAAACACACCTTGAAAATATTGTGGAAAAACTCAAAAAAATAGCCTCAAAGCAGTCGAAAACAACCGCCTAATGCCGCCGCTGTTCGCGGCTTTAAAAGCCGCCTGTTGCGGCCTGTTTTTGTGCTATTTTTTGTTTTATTTTTGATCTATTTTTGAGCCTCAAAAACTGTTCTAGAATCCTTTAAAAACAGTCCCGAAAAGTTACCAAAAAGCCTCAAAATCGCCACTTTAATTGCCGTCAAATGCGACGCGACTGTTTTTGCCGCTGTTTTTATCTATTTTTCAGCACTGTTATTGCCCTTGAAACAATCCGAAAAATTTCAAAAAAATATTGCCTATACCACAGCAAAAACAACCGCTATCGCCGCCTCTGATTGCCACCAATTTCGTCGCCGTTCTTCGTGTTCTTTTGGACTTTCAAACCTATTTTTATTTTTCTTTCTAATAAATTAAAAAAATATATAAAGAACATAATATTTTTACATCGAAACCTATGTCCCGTTAAGGCTCACAATCAATCTAAAAATTAAAACTATCACAATCAATTCTCGTAATTAAAAAATTAATTAAATCATCATTCAAACCATTCAATTAAACATGAATACAACAATGATCATAAAATCGGTATTAGAACGCCTACAAAATAAAGTTAGCACAGTTCTAAATCTACCCAGCCCCTCGATAAACCGTAAACAAAAATAAAAATGGCTATGATACTAATTGTTGGAGGCAAACTACCAAGATTATTAATTTGTAAACGATTGTTTGAAAAATAAAACTGGATGGACAATTGCCGAAACAGGCTCCAGATAAAATAAATTTTTTGATGCCGAACGATTAAAAATAAAACTCGTGCCACCACAGTTAATTCAGATGAATACATTTTGATCGATTCATCTACTACGAACTTTTATTTCCCGAGTTGAAACTCTGATCAGATCTTCTACTGCATTTTCGATGCAATTCTCGAACGTAGTGTGAGTTACAATCCTTCGAGAACTGAAACTGGCTGAACCTGGGTAACCTTAGTCTTAAAAAGTAACTTATGAATTTGGTTCAGTATACCTGCATATGTATAGGGTTACAGCAGGGACCTGTAGAGTAATTATGATATAGACTTCTAGTGTAACCCAGATACCCATCTAGCGATTTTCAAAAATATGCATACCTCTCAATGGTTTCTGTAATTATAAAAATCTTGTAGCGATTTTTATAATTTTCATAAAATATTAAATTACAGTTCACACCAATAAAGAACTGTAACTGCACTCTTTGCTAAAATCTCAAGACCAATTTGCATTGAGATCCTGTTATTAAAAGCTTATCTCACCTCCCGACTTTAAGATTCCCGACACTCGCCAATTAAATTTAATTACTAATAATTTAATTTAACCGGCATCTTTAAAAAAAATTTAAGCCATTCCACTTAACTTATTTAATCGCCGGATAATCAAATCCACGTACAGAGTTTGGCCTAATCAAAACTTATAAACTTCTTTAAGAGGGTATCTTCAATCCCGGACTATCAGGACCTGAATTTCGTCAATAATTAATATTCACCATATAATTAATACCGCTATCTAACTTACCGAGACTATAGACCCATAAAAGATCACACCCTCTAATAAATCAAAACAACCAATATTAAATATACGCAAATAATAATTATTTTGGGAATAAGAGTACAAGCATTGTTATTATCTTAGAATGTGAATTAATTTATATAGTCAGTATAAAATTAATTACCCTAATATGGTCATGTTCAATACACACAAAATGTACTAGCATAGCGAGTTAAAAGAATAGACGACGCTATTATATGTTCCCCATTATCAAGACAGGCCTACTAAAATTCTATACTACAGTCGTACCAATGGTTTATCATTTTCCATCTAAATTGTGGATAAAAACTTATATTCTGCAAGAATCTATAATTTGATTTTCTGTGTGTAAATCGTACTCTACATACCATATTAAATACTATACAGAATAAAGGACAACCATGCATCACATTAAAGAAATGATATTGCATACATTGCTCATTAAAATTATTATAAAATAGAAAAATAATTTTATTAAAATTACATTAAATACTAAAACCAAAATAAAATCATAATTTTTAGTATACAACCCTGACGCTACCAACCAAGCTTACTTCAGACCATAATAGACCGCTCGAGCGGTCTCGATCGGTCTTGTTCGGTCTCATCCTAGAATGGTTTATTTCATTTTTTCCATTGTGTGCCAAAATGACAAAACGCCCAAACTACCCCGAAATTAGTACTTAACACATGAAAGCCATTATATAACATTAATCTATTTAAATTAAAATATGACCGAGTCTCACATGCTCTAACGGATAATTGACGATGGGGGGTAATTGTACTACGAATATTAAGTACAAAGAGTGCGATGTAATTTCCCATAGGTCAGGAATTCAAGAAGTATTTGATCATTATCTCAAAGGAGATAATGATATTTTACCCATAAATAAATAAATCTATATCACATGTGAAAAGTGTCTTTGTTCTATATATATGACACTTTTCTTTCCTTTCATTAATTAGCTCTCTTCTCTCTCTTTAATTTAAATTCTTTCATTTTTCTCTCTTTATTTTAACTCAACTTGTTTCAAATAATTATTCGGTGTTCCCGAAGTACCTTGTGCGACAATTCTACATGGTGCTCCTGGAGTAACATGCGGTAATTCTACGTAGTACTCCCACCCAATATTGTGACGATAAATTTTACAATAAGAAGATGATGACTCACTTAGTTTTCCTATTATGAACAAGGATACCTTTCTTTGTATTATTTTCCCAAAAAATAATAGCTCTCTGTAAAATACTCCTTTAGCCGAGGGCACTCAAATCAATACTAGAAAAGGAAGCTTAGCATCAAACAAATAGGGGACATAGGCCCAGTATCGGTATTTTATCTATTTAAAAAGACTAATTCGTAGATCTTGCTCGATCGATAACAAGGGAAGCAAACATTAATTAACAAGGGAATCAGAATTGAAGGCGCAAGTGACTTTCTGAGTACGGCAAGAGTAGAATCTATTTCTTTCTTGAGTGTTGTATATGGAAAACTCTTATTCTAAAAAAGAAACAATCCTGCTCCCTAAGAGCGCCTCTCTGATAAGGACCGAAACAAAAAATAAATCAAGAGAACTAGAACCATCTGATTTTATTCGTTCTCAATAGCCATGAGATGATCATATTAATCCTCGATCAAACTTGTGTTCCCAAGGCACTATGAAATGAGGGTCTTTCCTTTGCCTATCGTGTGTATCAACATGACAGGTTTAGTTGTTCATGTTCTTGACGATGAAGACATCAAGGTTGTGGATCGGAGATCTATCTAGTAAGTTGTTTCTTTTGTTTAAGGGGGATAGACATGAGTATGTGTTAAGAGTGGTTTCAAGTGTAGCATCAACTTTTAAGGCTCGACCCTCCGGTCTAAAAGTTGATAATTTCAAGCTGCTTCCCTCTAATCGATAGCAAGTCGAGGTCAGCTAGTATATGTTATAGATGGTGCGGCTCAATCCAGCCCAAGGGATGGACTATCTGGTTTCTTTATCTAAGATCAAATTGGTTGAGCGAATAAAGCTAGCGACTCTAGAAGTGGCAGGGGATGTTGAGGCCGGAACAAGTGCCATCCCGTTAAGAACAGGTTTTTTTGTTCATATGTGAAGGGCTGATAAGATTTTGCGCGTTGTATCAAATTAAACCACATGCTCCACCGCTTGTGCAGGCTCCCGTCAATTCAGTGCTACTACATATGTGACTAGGTCACCAGGGTATAAAAGCTATGGATCTACGGTGATGATCCAAAAATGCAACACAATAAGGGGCGAACCAAGCACTTATGCAAAGAAAGAAACAGATCGATTAGAATGGAGAGAGGGAATATTGATCTACTTTATTAGGTGGGAGATAAAATTAATATAAACTACTAAATATGTATTAAACTTTTTTTTTTGTTGAAAACAGAATTACATAAGTAATGCCATGTATTACTTCAAAATATTTAATAATTATTCATATATATATATATATGTATTTGTACTATTATTAATAACAGAATACTAAGAGCATAGACAGAAATTCATGAAGCCATGTCACATTTATTTTATCTAGTAGTTGATAGTAAAAGTGACATTTGATTTAATGAATAAATAATAAATAAGTAATATTTAAAAATAACTACAATAATTTCACCCTCCATTATGTATAATTCTTTACTCTAATATAACTTTATACATAAATTTCCAAATATAATTTTTTTTTTAATTTTTAAAACATTAAAATTTAAAAATTACTCTTAAAAATTACTCCTCCACCCCATGTCACAAAGTATATATATATATATATATATATATATATATATACTATTCTTAAAAAGCAAAACACACACACACACACACACACATATATACTATTCTTAAAAAGCAACACACCAATCTCGTTTTTAAAATACAGCCATTGTCACGCCCTAAACATCCGGGTCACGCGAAAGCCCACCAAAACACCATTTAAGAAAATAGGTTTCACAGTTGATAATTAAAATGTACAGCATTTGGATAAAAGATCCCCCCCAGTTCAACTCTCATAAACTGAAAACATGCATCTCATACATGAATAAACATATCGCCAAAAGGCGTACAAAACCAGC
>JAUMHN010433169.1:0-12084 GCA_032360265.1 Heliamphora ciliata
GAAATTTTAAAAATGTTCTAGAAATATTTAGAAAATTCCAGAAAATTTAAGAAAAATCCTATAAATTTAAGAAAAATTTTAAGAAAAATCGTAGAAATATTTAGAAAATCCTATAAAATTTTGAGGAAAATTTTGGAAAAATCTTAGAAAATTCTAGAAAATTTTGAGGAAAATTTTGAGAAAATTTTGGGAATATGTTAGAAAATTTTATAAAGTCTTATAAATTTGAGGAAAATTTTTAAAAAATTTTAGAAAATTAAGAAAAATTTTAAGAATGCCCTAGAAATTTGCAAAAAATCTTAGAAAAATTTCAAAAATTTTAGGGATTTTTGTTCTTTTTTTATTTTTTTATACCATTTGGGAAGAAACCTAGAAAAGAATGATAAAAATTTGACTGGTGCACCAGGTGCACCAGGACTTCGGGTCATTAGGAATCACGAATCTAAGATTAGGGCGCCTAGTTCCTTAGGGCTTGAAAAAAACTAAAGGGTCGTCACTTGTACACGAACCTAGGGTTGGGGCGCCTAGTTTTCTAGGGTTTTGCCTTTAGATATTTCTTACACTTTGCTTGCTTGATTTGTTCCTTATATGTTCTTTATCTGTCTCCTTTTACAAGCTAGTTATTATGTTCGGGGCTTCGGAGGTTCTACCTCCGGAGAGGTGTTGGAGTGGTATGATGCACTCCCTGCTCTTAGCCGGGCTTACATCGATGCCTCCGGCTTTGCTCGCTTCATACCCCTGCTGGGTAGAACGAGCAACGGCCGAGTGTGGCTGACAGCCCTGGCCGAGCGGTGGTGGGATACCACCAACACCTTCCATTTCACCACCTTCGAGACCACCATTACACCTCTGGACTTTGCACTCATCATAGACATCCGAGTTGGAGGAGCTCCCGTCCCATTTGATCCTACCATCGCACAGTCTGCCAATGCCCTGATGTATTTCCTTGGGGCTATTCCGGCGCAGATGGACCACGATCGTGTTCGATATACCTGGTTTTTCGACCGTTTCAGATACTTCTAGTGCACCGAGCCCCGCCACTACGAGTGGGTTGCCCGGGGATTCTTGATGTATATGTTTGGTACCTTCTTATTTTCGAACAAAGAGAATACCGTTCATTTACACTACTTGGGCGGTCTGGCTCGTCTTGATCGGGTCGCTTCCTATGACTGGGGCGGCGCTACTTTGGCTACCCTCTATAGTCATGAGGACACTGACCCGGTTCCCTTAGGAGCTCAGCATTAGGGGATACTGGAGGGTCTGGGAGGTATGGCTTAGTTTTCGCAGTTCTTCATCTATTTCCATTATCTGTTATTTTTGCTTGCTGACATCTTCTTTGCAGTTATGGACCTATGAGTTCCTCAGGCTTCATGTTCCGGCGAACTCTACGGCAGACCCTCTGGTTATTCCTCGTGCAGCCCGGTGGTCCCGTGGGCTGAAGGGAAAGAAAGCCGGGGGGAAGGACATTGACCGATTTCGGGTCTCACTGGACCCGCTGACTCCCGACCAGGTATCACCACTTACTGTTCATTACCCTCTTCACCATACTTGTTCATTACACTGTACCATACTGATTACTGCACTGTACCATACTGATTACTGCATTTCATTTACTGATGCTGCACTATATATCATTGTACTTTGTAGGTTCACTGGGGCGTCTGGCAGGGAGTTGAGGATCGGGCTGGCGCTGACTTGATGCATAGCCAACAGATTACTTCCAGGCGGATCTTATTGGAAGGGCCATTTGGATGAGAGTACTATATGGGAGAGCGAGTGGTTCGCCAGTCGCTTGGCCTAGATCACTTTCGGATCCCGGTGGTCCCTCCAGTCCATATGCGCCGGACTGATCATCTGGGCCCCGTCGACTTACTGCTGGAGACGGTGGGAACCCCAGTTGCGGAGCTACTAGTGGCGGAGGGGGACTACACCATCTGGGCCCGATAGCACCTGATAGGTCCCTTAGGTCCCGGCCCGGCTGGTCCTGGTGGTAGGAGGCGAGCACCGGGGGCCGCTGATGCCAATGCTGCTGCTGGAGGTGTTGGGGCTACGGCTGCTGTTGGAGGTGCTGGGGTTGCGGCTGCTGCTGGAGTAGCCGCCGGAGCTGCTGCCAGAGATGCTGCTGGCGGGAGGGGCCCGGAGTTACCATGGGACGTCCAGACTGTGGTATACGGCTTCCCCTTCTCTCTAGCGGTTCCTGTTCCGCCGGAATCAGAGTTCAGGGCTGACATCGGCCAAGTTTGTCTTCTACCTTTCTCTCAATCACTTGTTCGTCCTTTACTTATCTAGTTTATTTTAGAGCTGTTCTCTTTTACAGGTTGATCAGGCTTGGTTAGATCGGGCGATGCTGATGATTACCAGTTTGAGAGTACTGGTCTGGCAGATGAATGCCTCGATGCGGGCAGTCGGCATTGCTTTCATACCAGTAGCTGCCGTGAGTAGCTTATATGTTTCAATTTTTTTGTATTTTCTTGTCGTTATTCTATTATGAGTCTTGTTTTTCTTTTGGCGGCCTCCAGCTCCGGTTACCGGTGTAATGCCACCACCTGCTCCAGCCCCAGCCCCGGCCCCAGCCCCGATTAGAGGCCATGGTTCCCGGGCATCCTCTCGGGCTCGTTTTAGAGGGTCGGTCTCATATGCTCGGAGCTAATTCTAAGTCTAAGTACCTCAAGATACTGCGGTATTTTAAAATTTAATGATTAGAAGAGAGTAATAAATGGTTAAGTTAAATCCTTAAACAAGTGAAGGATTGGACAAGTGCGTAGTACTCCTTAAACCTAAAAAAGAAAGTAACCATGGTCTCTAAAAATCAAGAAAACATTCAATGGTCAGAATCGTTTTAATACTTCACGTTCTAAGAGGGGTAGAACTCCGTGTTGACAGTTAAGTTATGTTTGCTTGCTAGACATAAAAGTTTTGTTACCCAAGTAGCAAGCTACCTCGTTGACAAAAGCTCGGTTCGTATGCATATAAGATAAGGTGAGAGTGCTTAGCCATTATCTTAAACTTGAGTTTATGTAAATGATGCATGAAAATGCTTTAAAGCGTATGTTTTCAATTATGACCTGTTTGACGATTGCATGAACCTGTTATTTTCAAAAGCCATGATGTTTTTAATTCAAGTGTGCTATCCATGATATTCTGAGCTAGCATGATGTTACTATGAAAGTATGGTTAATGTTGTGCTGTTGTTCCAAAGTGCCAAGTTACAAGAGTTTTTGGCCCTTTTATATCCCTTTATAAGAGATGTTACCCAACTATGGGTTTTTCATTTATCCCTATAGGAGAGATTTCTTGTTGAGCGAAGATTTTTGCCGTAAAGGCATTGCGGGCTAAGTCCCGAGCAGCACATCCCACTCATGCTTGGTGGAGAGTGGTCCTCATTCCATCACGTTGCTATTTGTGCATTGAGAATTGAGAATACGGTACCGTCAGAACTCTCGATCGTGAGGTTGGCGACTACTTGGATATTGTTGTAGTTTGAGTCTAGATTTAAGAAAGTGGTCATGCATTTTAAATTTGTGGCAGTTGTGCCAAGAACATATTTTTGTTTGCAGTACTAAGAAGGGTCTGTATAATCTGTGATATTTTTTATGTTCAAGCAAATACATCAGTTTTTATATTTTTGTGAAAAATGTGATAAACTATTTTTAGAAGAAATTTTCAATTATCCTTAACTAAGTAATTATCTTTTCGGTTCATGATAATGTTAAGTGCGCTCTCCTGTAACCTCTGTGATTGCAGATATCAGGAACGGCTAGGAGTTGGTCCACCACAAGCGTCATCGAGTAGTTTTGATTCTAGTGTTGAGAATTGTTTTGGTTCAGTTTTCTTTTATTTAGTTTTTAGATTTGACAGAGCTTTATGTATAAGACCCTAGAGGTTTTTGATATTTTAGAAGTAATGTATGCCCTTGGGATAACGAATCCCTAGTGACTCATGTATACCTCTTTTGACATTAAGGTGTTGTGATTGCTTAGAAATTTCTTGTTTAGTCTCTTAATATCTTTATCCCTTACCTTTCTCTTTGGCCGCCGATCTGCGGCGAGATCATATTCCTTTGTACGAGTTTGGTGCCTTGCGTGAGCGGGGTGTTGCAATAGGTTCTCCTCTACACGGAGCTATACCAATGAAAAGTTTAAAATAAGAACAATTGACATTTCAAGTTAAGTCCTCTTATGATTTTTTGAAAAACCAATTCTCCGTAGAGTCGCTAAAAAAACTACGGGCATTATTTTGAAAAAGGGAAGAGAGATGGTACATCCGACATCTATTGTTTTTAGAAAAATATTCTTTTTCTTTTTTAAAACAGAAAATTCAAGATATCTAAACACGTTTTAAGAAAAATAGAGTCGTCACTTGATTTTTGAGAAAAATCAAGAAAAATAAAAAGAAGGCTGTTGGTCTTTTTTTTTTTTTTTGAAACGTAACTAGAGAAAAAGATAGTTCGAAGGCTAAGATACAAAAAGGGTAGGTGTTAGATACCCTTTTCGCCCAACCGTGAGGTTGGCCTCTACTTTGTCGATGTTGATTTTTGTTGTAAACTTTTTAAATGTAACACATATAGAATGAGAGGCTAAAGAGAGTTCAAATAAAAATAAGCAAAGAAACAAAATCTTAACTATGATCCTAGGGTCATGCGATTGACTACAACAAAATAAGTCATTATTGACGAAATGATTTCGTCTCTAAATCTATGTATTTCACTGTTAATAGATTCCGCGACCGAAATGCGTCATCTCCACTTTTGTCTCTAAAATGTCGTTACAAAAAAGTACCTCGTGACAAAAAATTAATTCCTCACTAAAATTTTAACATTTTGTGACGAAAAATCTTTACTCCTCACCAAACAAATGCCGTTTATGACGATTTATTAACATCTTTGATGACGAAAGTAATCGTCACAAAACTTTTTTCGTCACAAAAAAATAAATTGTTGACCAAAAAATTTCGTCATAAATGCTATTTCGTCACCAAAAATGGAAAACTACTTTTACGTATAGTGAATTTGTGACAAAATATTTTCTCGCAATATAAGTCAATTTGCAACGAACGCTATTTCCTCGCAAATAAAAATAATTAGTAACAAATAATTTCGTGGCAACTTTCTTTACCTAAATTGTTAACAACTAGCGACGACTAAATCGTCGCAAAATCAAATTTTTGTGACAAAACAAATTCCGTCGCTACTATAATGTAAATGGTGGCAAACTATTTCATCACAAATGGATAGAATGAATGACAAAATTAATCAAAATTCACCACAACAATCAAGTATAAATCTCAAATTTGTCTACATAATAATGTAAATGTACTTCTAACTTCAAAAAAATGTATCAAACAATTCATTCCAAATAAATACACAAAAAATATGTTTAATTTGATAAAATAATATTTAAAAAATTGCGACACAAAATTCTTCAACACCGTCTTTCTTTTGTAGTAAATCTGCAAACACAATAAAAAAACTATCAAAATGATATATAGTTGATACAATAAATTGTCTTCATATTGCTAGGAATCTATCTACAACAATAAGAAAAAAAAAAACTCAAAAAAGAAGAATATAAATATTTGTGTTATTGAAGTTGAAAATGTCAACTCTTCAAGTTAAACCCAAACTATTATTTATTGTATATTAATTTATTCTCTTGTCATAGTACAACCCAAACAATTATTCCAAACATCCAAGTTAGCTATTTTTTTAAATATCCTATTTTATTGGTTAAAAATACTAAAAAAAAAAAACATTTAAAAGCAAAATATGAAACAATAAAAACAAAAAACCATAGCTTTCATTTTAGCCACTTGACATGTTGCCTTATTGCCTTTAATAGCTTAAAGTCACTTAAAACAAAATAAGTTTTTAGCCTTTAATCCACCTAAAATATTTACTAAACCAACTTTTTCTTTTTTTGGCTTAAAGTGGTTTTAAGCGAAAAACCCAGTACCAAAGGAGGCCTTAGATTTACAAGAAGTGGTACATATTCCTCACTCAAAACAAATAGAGATGTTAAAAGACCACACATATCAAACCTGTAGAACCCAGTGAGCACAGCTCAGGAACCTTGCAACGCCCAATGTGAATACATAATGAGCCGTAAATGGTTCGACAATCTAAAAGTACAAAAATAATAAGAGTCGTGTAGCCAAGTACTAATATCCAATCCACTTCAAAAACGAGGAAGTTATCTCACGGGATTTTACCTTTGTGTTTTGCATGACACGCAACTGGGGTAATACAGAAACAACTTCTAGATATACACAGAATGCCCACAACATCCTTTCGATAATAGGATGTGAACTAAATGAGGGATGGATTAACAAAGCCAACACAGCATATGGAACCACCTACAGCAAAAGCAGATACAAGGTAACTTTTTCAGGGTAAATTGAAGTGACGCATTAGATCGTTATGATACTTGAATAGATGAACAATAAGAAAGGAAAGGACAAGTAACTTGAACTTATCGATATAATATGAGGCACTCTATAAAGTACTGACAGGGAATAATGTCTACGTTGAAGCTAGTCTAAGGCCAAAATCAACATGTTAAAGGGGGAAAAAGTGATGGCTCAATGTAGTTCCAAAAGGAGTGCCTACAAAACAAAATTATAAATGAACCAACACCTAATGCGTAACATTATAGCATTTTTGTTCCTAATTATCAGCACATTGTCCAAAGGATCTTGAAAGAAATAATTCAAATGCATACTTAGTTGGAACAATAAACAAAAAGGATTGAGCCAAGCATTTCAGTTGTCAAACAAAAGTAGCAGCATTAAAACGTAAATTACATAAATACAGGCACATAGATTCTGCACACATTCGAAGACAGATAAATTACAAAATCTAGGAGATGCTGAAGTTTAAGCAATTAAGACCATAAAGGTAGTCTCTCTTAGTAACAACTCCGGCCTGCCAAGACAATGATACCAATAACGAACACAAAAT
This sequence comes from Heliamphora ciliata, assembly GCA_032360265.1. NCBI lineage: Eukaryota > Viridiplantae > Streptophyta > Magnoliopsida > Ericales > Sarraceniaceae > Heliamphora > Heliamphora ciliata. The sequence goes on from JAUMHN010433169.1 coordinate 6,956, forward strand.
TAAGTACATGCAGAGGAAAACACTTGGTTTACCCCTTCGTACACAATAGATAATAAAAAACAAAACAAGGTTACATAAGCCTTGTGATTCCTCATATTTTCTTACAAACACCAACCCCCCACCCCCCCTCCCGCCCAGGCCTTCCTGAAAGTTCAGGGTCATTGCTTCCAAAAAAAGAAGTATACATCCAAAAAAAAAAGAGGAAGACTCACCACATAATATATTGCAAAGTTGTCTTTGTCTTACATGTAACTTGACATTAGATTAAAACGAATCATATAAATAACCCAAAGGGTTGTAGCCAATGTAGATAAATCAAGCAACGTGTGCATATCATATTCCATGACAAAGCTGCAGCACAGCCTAACAGCTAAAAACAGGGCTGCTAGTTCCTGCGATTTAAGCGAGAGTCCTACAAATAATCAAAAAGTAAATAAAATTCAGTAAAGTTGTTTGTAAACCATGTAACAGTAACAAAATACAATGAAAGCATGTGGTGTACCCTACAATAAATAAATAATGTGTGGCATGAGGTAAATCGATAAACCCATAGAAATCAAACTAAAATCATAATTCACTAATTCAGGAGAAATAATAAATATCCTATGCAAGTAGAAGAAATCATCTCAAGCTAAATAATTGTAGCTTCACATGAAGACTTCATCAAGTCATTTACGCTTCAATGAGTTTCTCAGTTTTTTCTTATTTGACAAGTAAATTTGTTATTTTTTACTTGCAACATAATGATTCATGATTCCAGGAAAGGTTGAGAAAGTTCAATTACCTTGATGATTTTTACCAAAAGAATGCCATAAAAAGCACAATAATAGCCACTGGACTATGACAAAGAAGCAATGGTACTTAGACCAATGACTACAAGTTACAAAATCAATATAACAAACTTCTTGTTAAAACTATACATGTGCTTGAAGAAAATTTGATGACCAAAAATCATCTACAATGTAGCTTAACTCTCACACAGCACAAACTAAATATCATCCACAATGGAGGTTAACTCGCCCATAGAACCCCTTGATTGTTGGATATTTGAGATAGAAATGCAAGTATGAATATATGCATGCACGTGCTAGAAAGAGGAAGATCCTAATAATCAATATAATTGCCAATACTGATAACCATGCAACATCATTTTGACAAAATGATGACCCAACAAATCATTACAGGTCATTGACATATAAAGGATTTTCATGAAGGAGCGGTTTTCTTTGGCTCATTTGTGTAGAACTCCTCACCATCCCATATTTCAACATCGAGCAAATAGGTAACCCCATAAATCTCTGCAAAAAGATAACTTATTATAGATGCCTCCAACTGAGGATGTAGGCAACTATGCAAGTGGTTGGAAAACTAATTAGGAAAATCAAGTTGAACACTTGGTTATTTTAAATTCATACAGACACAAAACAGAGAAACCACATGTCTGGTAAACTTACCATGTATGTATGTATGTATGTATGTATGTATGTGTGTGTGTATATGTATATATATAAGGGTGTGAATGCCTTAAAGGAGGGAAAACTAAGCAGGCCTAAAGAAAATAGCTCCCAAAGTATCAAGCTGGGGTGGAGGGTCTTCAAGTGGAGGGAACACACATGGAGATTAGAGGATCCAAGATTTACCAGGATATCGGCACAAAAGTTTCCCTCTCTAAGGTCATCGCTGAGACTACGCATACAAAAGCTTTGCAGATAGGTGCATGGACAAATATTACTCTTTAAGTTTTTTGAATGTAGTCGTAATAGTCGTCGGCCCAAAATGCTTCTTATAGTAAAATAATACTTCGGATGAATGGGGACCAGCCCAATACATGTCTAGAGAGTATAGACATGCAAGACAAACTTTTAAAGCAAGTCCTTAAGATCGTTGTGATGCCTAACATGACAAAAAGCACTCATAGTTATAGAGCAGGATGAGAGGGTCCTAAATATTAGAAAATGAAAAATCTGGAAATTGGAACAGGTATGAGCTGCATATCTTTACAAGCATAAAAAAATAATCATAGGTTTTACATATCCAAAATAGGTATTCCTCAAATCCAACAATGCTTTCCTTTCGGTATGCCAAAATACCGAAAACTCGTATACAAGAGAAAATTGCCACTTATAGGGAATTTCATATGAGCTCATGTTTAACCAGGCCATACAACAAAAGTTGGTTGCATCCAGATTAATCAAACCAAATGTCAAAACATTTATAATTCACTAAATTAAGTGTCTAAAGAGCATTTGATCTATCTTTTGAATTACTTGAAAGAATCAAACCTAATCTCGTTTGATCAAATAAAGCTGCCTGCCCAAAGCCCGTCGTATGGTCCACAACTCAAAATGAGCATTGCAACGGGGACACTCCCTATGTTGCAGTTAAATATATCCTATAATGAATAAATTTCTTTTTAATAAAATCTTGTAGTACCAATGTACATATTATATTAGTGACACAATCCCCCCCCCTCCCAATATATATATATATATAAAGAAAGACGACCCTAGGCTTGGGTGATAAGGAACGGAATAAACCTTACCCCTAAATCATAGAAAAAGAACAGGAAAACTAAAAACACATTAAAAAAAAAACTAAACAAGCAAACAAACAACATTTTTGAACCATAATGTGTATTTGGACCTAAAAGAAACAAGAAAACCCTAATGACTATAAACGCCCAATACACGAAAAAGGACGAAACCATTAAAACGAATAAAAGTTTGGTTGCTGAAAATGCAGAAAGAAGTAAACGTCGGAATCTAATAACATGTTTGAGAGGAATAGAGATTGCGAGGCAGATGAGAGGAACAACAGAGGTGGGCTGGGTTGGGACGAATAGCAGCGGCGCAGACAAGTTTAACGGCACAGAGCAGTTTAGCAGCGGCGGCGTAGAGCAGTTCAACAGCGGCGGCGCAGAGCAGTTAAGCGGCAACGACGCGGAGCAGTTGCAGCTATAATGATGGGATTTGGAGAAGGAGAAAAAGGTAGGTTTATGCAATGGTGGGCGGCGGTGGAAGTCGATTATGCAAGCCAATCGAACTAGGGTTTCTTCAATCTCTTCAATCAGTGAAAGAGATTGAAGAGGAAGGAGGTTGATTGTAGTGTAACCTCGTTACTGGGTGAAAGAGTTTGAAGGGTTTATGGGAAATAGGTTGATTGTCGACTTGGGAGAAGTTCGTGGGAGTGAAGGGAGAAGGGGGTGGGAGTGAAAGGACTTAGAAATAGGGTAAATTAGTTTTGCGCACCAAATATCCAAATTTATGATGAAAAATTTGTTTTCTAACCATTATAAAGTATTATTTTATATAAAAAAATTATAATTCTTATAAAAATGAACAAGTATTGGTGAGGAATTATTTTTGTAGTAAATAATTAAAGATTTTTTAGTGATGAAAATATAAATTTTGTCATAAAGACCAAATATTGGGACAAAATATTTTTGTCACCAAAAATTAAGGAGTTTTTTATGAGGAAAAATAGATCTCTTTGCAAAAGAGACACATATTGTAACGAAATATTCTCCTCACAAATAATTAGAAAATCTTTTTTATGACAAAATTTAAAATTCATCACGAAATGGATATGTATTAGTGACGAAATTGATATTTTCTCGCGAAAAAATTATTTTTAGCGAGAAAAATGAAATTCATCATTATATTATCACGAAAAAACCTTTTTCTTGTAGTACGACTTGATTATTATGTTTAGATATGCCATACGTATAGTTTAAGCAAAGCAAAACAAAAATCATGCGATGAAAATCAAAACGAACAAATAAAAACCTAAGGGTCATGCAATAATATTTTTGTCCCTAACATGCTATATACAAGATGTACAAAATAAACAGAAGAGGTTTATACACTGTTTTTAAGCTACTGGATGTATAGAAAACTCACGACCGTAGCAACAATTGTTGTGGCCGTGACAAAATAAGTCACAAAACTCGTGACTGTGACAAATATAAGATTACCGCAAGAAACTAAGATGCAGCATGTTACGGCCCAGACAAATAAATATTGCGACCAGGGTATTTTAGGGTCCAAAAAGGGGTGTTTAATATACAAAGTCCAAAACAAACTCAAACATGTGGAATATTCAAGACAGAGACCATAACCCATTAGATCTAGATTAGATCTACCATCCTTGACCCCTTATAGAAACACTATTTCAAAAAAAAAAGCATGCACAGAATATTAAAACAAATAACAGAATGCTTAAAATACAGTTTTCATGTCATTGGCTTCACAAAACCTTACGACCGTAGCAAACGAATGTGGCGGCCATGACAAATATAAAGTAAAAGATAAGGTCGTACGAAATAAGTGGCGGTCATGACTGTTGGTTAGGAAAAACATACGATCGTGATATTCGAAGATCACGATTGTCATGTTTTTAAAACCACAGACGTTAAACATAAATGAATGAATCAAACAGAGCGGAGACCATAACCTATTTGATCTAGGCTAGATCTACCATTTACTATCTCCGACAATAACTGGACTATGACACAGAATATACAAAAAAAACCTTAAAATGAAGGGAAAACAAAGAGTTTAAGAAAATGGTTTTCTTTCTTTCGGACTTATAAAAAGATCACGATCGTAACAACATGATGTGTGGTCGTGGAAAAAGGAGAGAAAAAGGTTGCGTGTGACGCCCCGTTCTCCATGCACGTCGGGACATACATAAATATAAATAAAGGAATATTTTAGCCATTTATTTATATGTACATACGTTAGTTATTACATCATAAATGAGTTCTGAACCATTCAAAATTACATAACTATTATAGTTTCACCGAGAAATTTTAAAAATTACACTAAGCACGGGAAAATTGAATATAAGAACAAAAGCAGAGGTCTCCACTCCTCAAAAAGCATAAGCGGGATCCATATGCTCTGGGAACTCACCATGTTCTTCAAATTCTTCTTCTCCCTCTGGGATGACTTCCTCCAAGACCTCCCTCTCACCTGTGGCACGAATGCCATGGGCCAAGGCCCAGAAGCAAAACGCTCTAACCTTCTAACTAATCTCACAGCACAAAATCATCACAACGCATACCATTTAACACCCAGTACAGTTTATAGTCAAGAAGACAGACAAATTTATGACAGGATAGCAGATAA
>JAUMHN010433190.1:2500-12082 GCA_032360265.1 Heliamphora ciliata
TGGGAATCAAGGTGATCTTAGAGATAGTGGACAGAGTCTTAGAGATCCGTTGCAAGTCCCAAAAGGGCCAATCACAAGATCAAGAGCAAAAAAGATCAAGGACGCAATGCAAGAATTGGTGCAATCTGTCTGGACCAAGCATTCCAATTTATTATACAAAATCTACCGTTTAAGATGGGATCACAAGAAGAATAACCTATTCCACTTCATGTGATGTAAGCTACGGAGAGAAGTATAACCTAATGTTTTGAATTTTAATATTCATACTTATGGGCTTGTTGGACTATTTAATTTGTTGGGTTTTGCGTTTAATTATTATAAGAAGATTAAGGGTTTGGACTAAAGTAATTTCGGCCAGCTCATAATTGGGTTTAGTTAGGTTTAGTTTTGGTTGGTACATGTTGTCCCACATTACTTAGAAATAAGGAATTCCTTCCAACATTCTCCTATATAAAGGAGCCTTCATGTATTATTTTGTCATGAATAATGTAAAGTACAATTTTTTTTTAAAGAAAGTTTCTCTTATAGTTCTTGAATGAACTAAAGGTCTTATCAAGGTTTCTTCCATGTGGCGTCCTAGCTACAATCTTGGTTTTTGAAACAAGAGTTTAACGGGTCAAGATTTGTTCATTGACTTGATTTTGACGTTCTTTGACTTATTTCAATTTGTTCGTGGGTTCAAGGGGATTCAAATCCTTGCAGGTTCACATCAAACTTGGTAGAAAAAAAAATCATAAAAGCAATACTAAAAAGCTACTCCTCAAGCCTACCCAAAAGGCTTGATGGAGTATGTAGCCCTTCCTTCACATGTGGATGCGGGTGATTGTGAGATACCTAGGAAACATATAGCTTCTATGGAATTTTCAAATTCAGCAGAGATGGGTAATAGGGTGCAAGCGGCAACTATAACTCCTATCTCAAACTCCTTCAGCGTGCTTGTCCGCAATAAAAAGAAAAAGAAACAGAGGTCATGATTTGGTGTTATGTTCCTATCCATGCGGGTTGTGCATAGAATTTTTGTTTTTAGATTGTTCCCCCGCTGTTAAGCAGGGGTTCGGTGTGTTTTTTTTTTGTTATTAGGTTTTGCCTGTTCTCTTAGTTAGCTTTGTTGTTAGGTGGTCCTTTCCCTAGTTGTTGTTGTTGTTTTTTCATGGGGTATGCCCCTTGTAAACATGTATTTTTTTTTCTTTTTTTATGTTACAGTTAATTACCAAAAAAAAAGGCTGAATCGAAGGAGTAAGACAGTACAAAAAATAGTAGTCATAGGACGACCAATTAAAATCAAGGAACTGACTGACAAGAACAACGAAATTCCACCGACCCAAACCAAGTGAAGCCCAATCTCACAGAGATAGTCACGCTCCCCAACCAATGGAAGAAAAGGATAGAGATAGGAAACACCTCTATTAATGATAGCAAAATATCCATACCAGATCAAGAACCTTAATCATGACAACCATCAATGGGAAACACCATCATCCGAAAGTTACAGCCAAACCCATGACTAACTAGAGTAATCCCAGTATCGTAGATAAGCAACGTTCTCCTGAGTGAGAAGGGACCGCTCTCCTGGAGTGCAAGGAAGGAAAGATAGATACCGAGCTCACACCGAAAAGACGATAAGAAGGCCTAAACACACGGCAATACATGGCGCCCCAAAACTCCTCTATGGCCCAAACAAAGAACGACAGTATGGCTGAGAAGACATCACCAACCTGGCGGCTAAGGAGGTCAGAGAAAGATGGTTCTCAAACCACGGCGCTAAGGCGCATAAAAAGGGCCAGCCCTAAGGAAACCACAACTCAAAATCAGAAGGCCAGCACCTAACCAAAACCGTCATCGGGCCCACCTCTACACCCTAGCCAACGTAGCCTAGACAGCTGAGGAAATGAGCACCTCCCAGACCATATTACAGCTCTACCCATGATGCCACTAAGGATCATCAAAACCTTAATTTATCTCATCTAAACATAGGAGCTAGCTTCCAAAGCTAGAGCCATAATCAATATAGCAATCATTAGGAAACACCATCATCTGAAAGTAACAGCCGAGCCCATGACCTACCAAAGAAGCTCAACATATAGATAAACCATGTTCACCTAAGTGAGAAGGGAACACTCTCCTAAAGCGAAGGAGGAAAAGATAGACACCGAGCTCATAATGGAAATACGATAGAGAAGGTCAAACAAACAGCCTACATGGCTCCCCCAAACTCCTCTGTAGCCCTACCAAAGAACTGTAATTTGGACGAGAAGGCCTCAAAACCCAAGTGACTCAGGAGGTCGGAGAAAATTGGATCACAAAACCACGGCGCTAAGGCGCATGAGACAGGACAGCCCTGAGGGAAACCTCAACTCAGAAGCAGAAGTCCAGCACCAAACCAAATCCGCCATTGGGCCCATCTCCGCACCCAGGCCAACGTTGCTTAAGCAGATGAGAAAAAGAGAACCTCCCAAACCATATAACAGCTCTAACAATAGGAAGCACCGAGCACCATCATAATTATTACCTACGGGTCTTCATCGAGACCCACCTTACTAAAACCATACCAGCAATATACAAAACTACCGGGGCAAAAAAAAAACCAGCCACTAATTATACAGTCAACACTTGTGTCTTCACCTACATTTAATAGTCAACACAATAGCATAGGAGCCAGCTCAAAGCTATTAACCCGCCCACGGTATTGGCCCAAACCATAGAAACCTGCACAAAATTGCCCACCGATTTAGCCCACCTACACATCTGGAACAGCGCACTAAAGGGGTACTTGAGCCCGCATAATAAAACCCACTAACACAGGGTGGTTTATGAACAGCTTGCACCATACTTGGTGGGCCCCATCAAGTACACCACTCCCAATAACATATCCACGCTAATCTAATCAGATCAAAGCGTAAATCACTGTTGGTCTAAACGAAAGCCGCAACAGCCCATAGTTTTTGAAATTTAGAGGGTCCCACTTTCCTCACGTTACAGCACAGTTTTTCCCCAACAATAGCGTCCAGAACATGTCCCACATTTTCCACTACCCATTGTCGAAAATGCAAGGTGGGACCCACCATCACCTTGGGAATATCCGCCTGGGATGCACGGGAATATCTAATGTGAACCCGCAAGGATTTGCATCCCCTTGAACCCACAAACAAATTGAAATAAATCCAATAACGTCAAAATCAAGTCAAGGAACAAATCTTGACCCGTTGAATTCTTGTTTCAAGAACCAAGATTGTAGCTAGGACGCCACAAGAAAGAGACCTCGATAAGTCCTTTAATTCACTCAAGAACTACAAGAGAAACTTTCTCTCAAAGAATATTGTACTTCATTTTATTCATATCAAAATAATACATGGAGACTCCTTTATATAGGAGAATGTTGGAAGAAATTTCTTATTTCTAAGCAATGTGAGACAACATGTGTTAGCCAAAACTAAACCTAACTAAAACGAATCATGGGCTGGCCGAAATTACTTAGGTCCAAATCCTTATTCTTCTTATAATAATTAAAAGAAAAATCCAACAAATTAAATAGTACAACAAGCCCATAAGCATAAATATTAAAATCTAAAACATTAGTTTGTGCTTCTCTCTATAGTTTGTATCACATGAAGTGGAACATGTTCTTCTTGTGATCCCATCTTAAACGGTAGATTCTTGTATAATAAATCGGCATGCTCTGTCCAGACAGATTGCACCAATCTTTGCATTGCGTCCTTGATCTTCTTTGCACTTGATCTTGTGATTGGCCCTTCTGGGACTTGCAACGGATCTCTGAGATTCGATCTACCATCTCTAAGACCACTTTGATTCTAATTATTCTCCCTCTCCTCAAAAGGATTTGACCCCGAATCATCACCAACATCAAAAGGAGAAAGGTCAGAAATATTGAAAGTAGCAAAAACATTATACTCACCTGGAAGATGGATTTTATAAGCATTTTCATTGATGGTCTCCAGAACTTGGAAAGGTCCATTGCCCCAAGGGTGCAATTTAGTTTTTCTATGGGCTAGAAAGCGTTCCTTAAGCACATGCACCCAAACCCAATCTCCTGGCTCGAAGATGACACATGATGTGAAACTGCAAGGATTTGAATTCCCTTAAACCCACGAACAATTTGAACTAAACCCAAGAACATCAAAATCAAGTCAAGAAACAAATCTTGACCTGTTGAACTCTTGTTTTAAGAACCAAGATTGTAGTTAGGACGCCACAAGGAAGAAACTTTGATAAGTCCTTTAGTTCATCAAGAACTATAAGAGAAACTTTCTCTCAAATAAAATTTTTTACTTCACTTTATTCATGTCAAAATAATATATGGAGGCTCCTTTATATAGGACAAGGTTGGAAGCAATTTCTTGTTTCTAAGCAATGTGGGATAACATGTTCTAGGATCATGTGCTACGATTGCACCAATCCTTGCTAGCCAAAACTACACCTAACTAAATCCAATCATGGGCTGGCCGAAATTACTTAGGCCCATACCCTTATTCTTCTTGTAATAATTAAAATCAAAACCCAACAAATTAAATAGTCCAACAAGCCCATAAGCATGAATGTTAAAATCCAAAACATTAGGTTGTGCTTCTCTTCGTAGCTTGTATCACATGAAGTGGACCAGGTTCTTCTTCTTGTGATCCCATCTTAAATGGTGGATTCTTGTATAATAAATTGGCATGCTCGGTCCAGACAGATTGCACCAATCCGTGCATTGCGTCCTTGATCTTCTTTTCTCTTGATCTTGTGATTGGCCCTTCTGGGACTTGCAACGGTTTTTTGAGATTCTGTCCACCATCTCTAAGACCACCTTGATTCCTATCACCTTAATTCACATCATTCCCCATCTCCTCAAAAGGATTCGACCCCGAATCGTCACCTACATCAAAAGGAGAAAGATCAGAAACATTGAAAGTAGCAAAACATTATACTCACCTGGAAGATCGATTTTATAAGCATTGTCACTGATCTTCTCCAGAACTTGGAAAGGTCCATCGCCCCGAGGGTGCAATTTAGTTTTTCTGTGGGCTGGAAAGCGTTCCTTGCGCATATGCACCCAAACCCAGTCTCTGGGCTCGAAGATGACACGTCTTCGTCCTTTATTTACTTAGGAAGCAATCTTCGCATTTTTCTGTTCAATTTGAAGTCGTACCCTCTCATGAAGTGATTTCACCAATTCAACTTTTTTTTTGTCCATCCAAGCTACTCCTTTCATCAACAGGTAAAGGCAATAAATCCGAAGGAGTAAGTGGATTAAAGCCATAAGCAATTTCAAAAGAAGAATAAGATGTGGTAGTAGGCATAGTCCGACTATATGCAAACTCTATTAATGGTAAACAATTCTCCCAATTTTTCAGGTTCTTTTGAATGACAGTACGTAATAATGTAGATAAAGTTCTATTCATTCACTTCTCTCTCTAGAGAAAGCTCTCCTTAAGGCGTCAATGGTGCTTCACATTCTAAGTTGCCTTCGGATCACACCCATGGCAATGGTGGGGTGTATCTCAGGTACTGGAGAGCACGGTTGGTAACCTCGGCTTAACGATGTTTCGTTTCCATTTGGGAAGATGCATACTGGAGGTCCAGTCATCTAGAACAATGGATCTACTTCATAAAGGTTGTCCGTCCAAAACTTTGTAATTTCCATGGCTCTGGTTCGGTATTTTACTTTCTGTTGTTATTGTTATTTATACCTGGAGCTTCAAGTTTACATGGTTAGAGAGGACCCGAAGCTAATATCCTATTTTAAAGTATTTTTTCTGGTGGAATCGGCTCTCTATATATCTAAAAATTTATGAAGTTTTGTTAATGGCGCTTGCAAGTCCACACTCGATATGGATTTACTTTAGCTAATGTTTCGTATGAAGAAGATGATGGGCTGAATAGAGCATCCACCATTAATGGTGGAGCATATGAAGTTCAGCCATGGTGGTGTGTTGAGGAGAAGAAGACGGGTTTCTTTTTGTGAAGCTGAGTTATCCCGTTAATTAATGGAGATTTCTAGCTTCGGTGGTTTTTAATTTCTTGTTAATGCTTTCTGATCCCGAGCTATCATCTACGGTTTGTGGAAGAGTTGTTTAGTCTGGTTCTCATAGAGGAGAAGATGGTTTTGTGGTTATTATGAAGTTTTTCTTCCAGTTCGATTAAATCTCGGTTGTTATCAAATTTGGTTTGCTTTTTAATGTGATTACCTGTTCAGTGCCGGCCGAAGCTTTAGGTTCTCTGAATATAAGAACCATCGACCAAGAGGGGAGTAGATTTCTGCATTTGCGGTCTGTTTCAATCGGTGGATGTTTTTTTGTACCCGATCTCATCTGGATGCCCAACGTAGAAGATGATGGGAAACTCACGCACTAGTTTGGCGCGTGGGGGTTGATGGGCACATGTTATGTAGCAGACGGTGTTATGGCCCTGCTGTACAGCAGACTTTGCTGACACCGGTAGGTCAACCGGCGCTCTTCAGTGTTTCGGTGGAGCTGACCTGGGTCCCACTTGGTCAGTCCAGCTATGACTTGCGGTTTATTCCCCCACACACATCACTTTGGTTTGGGCAAAACTGTGGGTGATTTCCACTCGTTTTCCTCAAACCCGTGGGTTCTCATACCAGCGATGGGGCGGATGGATCCTCAGGCTAGGCTTCATTGATGAAGCGGGTGTGGGCCCCAACTTACAAAATGGGACACACGCCCAGTAGGTTAATGGTGTATGGGCCCCACAATATTTCTTTTCATATAGTAAGTGACGGGCCTGGTGTTTGGGACTTGCTAGTACAAGTAAATGGTGGGCCCGACTTCTGGGTTTGCTGGTGTATGTTAGGTGATAGTTTGGTTTTGCAAATTTGTTAATGGTGTTTATTTGTGATTAATTCTGGACTGTTGGTATTTCTCGTCTTAGCAAAGTGGAGCCAATTGGTTTTGTATTTGTGGGCTTCGTTGTATTGGGTTTATTTATTCAATGGGATGTTTGCAAGTGGAACCCGCAAGGCTTAGACGTCTGAGCTTCCCTTTGATTAGACGAGATAAATTGTGATTATGCTGATTCTTTATGTTCGAGTTAGGGTTTCAGAGGAGTTGTAGGGAGCCATGTATTGCTGTGTGTTTTAGCCCTCTTATCGTCTTTCTTTGTTAGCTCAGTGTCTACCTTTCCCTCCTTCCACACCAGGAGAGCTTTCCCGTTGCACCCGGGAGAATGTTGCTTATCTGTGATGCTGTGTTTTCTTTAGCAAGTCTTGGGCTGGGCTATTACTATCGACTGCTGTTGGTTCCCAATGATGGTTGTCTAGATTAAGGATCTAGCACTGGTATGATTTTTTGCTATCATCATCTGAGGGTTTCTTGTCTCTATCTTTTCCCCCCATTGGTTGGGGTGTGTGACTATCTTTGTGAGGCTGAGTTCCTTAGTTGGGTCTGTGGTTTTCCTTGGCCTTGTTAGTTCTTTGATTATATTTGTGGCTGTTGGCTTCACCTCTTGACTTGATGCTGGACCAATTATCGGCTGTTGTTGTTTGCCTAAATGGGTACATTTGTATTAAGGTCTCTTTGGACGACTCCTTCGTGTCTCCCGTTGGAAGTTCATTTTGGTTCTTTCTTTCTCGAGCTACTGTTGCCTTTTGAGGAGCTATGGTTGCTTTGGTTTAGATGAGGACCTATTTTCTCTTCTAGCTGGGTACCTATGGTGGGCTCTTTGGTGGTTCGTTGAGTGGGGTTCTAGCTTATGGTCTGCTCTGTCTGGATTCGGTGGTAGAGATTCCTTTGGGAAGGCCTAGGTTTCCTCTTAGCTAGACTCTTTGGTGCTTTTCTGCCCTTAACTTATTGCTGACTTGTAGAGGAGGTTGGTGATTTGTTTTAGCTGGATTTGAGCTGGAGTTTTTGGGGCTAATCTATTGTTGCTTCTTTTGGCTGGCCGGGGGCCCATCTACCCCTGGTACTTTGCTCTTCGACCTCTGTTGGTTCCCTCTCAGTTGTCCTTTGGACCTGTGTTTTGATTGCCTATATGGGTACCTCTGGATTAAGGTCTCTTTGGACGACTCCTTCGTACCTCTCGTTGGAAGTCCATTTTGGTTCTTTCTTGCTCGAGCTTCTGTTTCTCCTATCCTTTCCCCTGCCTCCGGGGTGTGTGTTACCTATTGAGGACCTGTGGTTGCTTTGGTTTAGATAAGGACTTGTCTGTACTTCTAGCTGGGTACCTATGGTGGGGTCTTTGGTGGCTCGTTGAGTGGGGTTCTAGCTACTAGTCTTCTTCGTCTGGATCCGGTGGTAGAGATTCCTTTGGGATGGCCTAGGTTTCTTCTTAGCCAGACTCTTTGACACTGTTCTGCCCTTAACTTATTGTCGACTTATAGGGGAGGTTGGTTTTTTGTTTTGGCCGAATTTGAGCTGGAGTTTCTGGGGCTGATCTGTCGTTTCTTCTGTTAGCTGGCTGGGGGCGCATCTACCTCTGGTACTTTGCTCTTCGACCTCTGTTGGTTCCCTTTTGGTTGTCCTTTGGACCTGTGCTTTGATCCTTAGTGGTTTTTTTGTCAGTCCTTTCTGTGGCTGGGGTTTTTTATCTTTTGTTAGTTGAGATAAATTTTGATTGTGATGATCCTCAAGGGCTTCATTGATAGAGCTGTCATATGGTCTGGGAGGTGCTCATTTTCTCAGCTGCCTAGGCTACGTTGGCTAGGGTGTGGAGGTGGGCCCGATGGTGGTTTTGGTTAGGGGCTGACCTTCTGGTTCCGAGCTGAGGTTCCCTTGGGACTGGCCCTTCTCATACGCCTTAGTGTCGTGGTTTTGAGTACCAGCTTGCTTTGACCTCCTGAGCCGCCAGGGTTATGACGTCATCTCAGCTATATTGTTGTTCTTTTTTGGGCTTTAGAGGAGTTTTGGGGAGTCATGTATTGCCATTCTCTCAGATGCTGGTGTTTCCCAATGATGGTTGTCTTGATTGAGGTTCTAGTTCCGGTATGGATATTCTGCTCTCATCAACAGTGGTGTTCCTATCTCTATCCTTTTCCCCCATTGGTTGGGGAGTGTGACTATCTCTGTGAGACTAGGCTTACCTTGGTTTAGGTCAGTGGAACTTTTTTGTCCTTGCCAGTTCCTTGATTTTAGATAGGTGTCCTATGACTACTATGTTTGTTTTGTCAGTAGGTTTTGCCTATCCATACAGGTTGCGCATGGAACGTGTTTTATTAGCTAGTTTTCCCCGCTTTCAAGCGGGGGTTCCGTCTTTTGTTTTTTAGGGTAGTAGTTGTTTTCTGGGGTTAACTTGCTTATAGGGAGTTTTCTCCCTTTATGTTACTGATGTATTTACCTGGGGTATGCCCCTTGTAAACATGTATTCTTTTCTTTTTTTTATGTTACAATTAATTACCCAAAAAAAAGTTCTGTTCACTACCTCAGTTTGTCCATCCGTTTGGGGATGAAATGTAGTTGAAAACAACTTAGTTCCCAACTTGCCTCACAAGACTTTCCAAAAATAGCTAAGGAACTTAGCATCTCGGTCAGACATAATACTCTTAGGAACACCATGGAGTCGAACTATCTCTCAAAAGAATAAGTCAGCAATGTGGGTTGCATCATCAGTTTTATGACAAGATATGAAATG
>JAUMHN010433200.1:0-12082 GCA_032360265.1 Heliamphora ciliata
CAAATTAGAGTTTCAAATATTTACTTGTTAATACATAAAATATTTGTTATTAGATTTTATTGTTTTGGTTAGTTTTTAACATAAGATTTGTACATATTTTTAGATAATTTAATAATATGCATATTGTACATATTAGTTTAGGGTTTGATTACTTTATGTCAATCCAAGTTAGATAATTTTAGCAACTTAACATGTTTGTTCTTTTAACTAAAGCATGCTAGTTTAGGTTGTTTAAACAATATTGCATGTGGGTATATGTTTCATGTATCGTTTAGATAGAAATTGCATGTCATATGATTTAGGATTTTTTTTTTGACACTTATTTGTTTTAGAGTGTTATGTACATATTTTATATATTTTTCATATTTGATTTTGGATGTTCTCTCTTCACCCCTATTTTCTTTATTTGCATGCATTTGAGATATTATATTAAAGAACCATTAATGATTAGTAGAGGCCAACCTTATGGTTGGGCGAACGGGGTACCTAACACCTTTCCCGATTCGTACCTTAGCCACCGAATCCTATTTTCTCTGGTTAACGTTTTCAAGATCAGTAGCTATTATTATTTTTCTTAATTTTTCTCAAAAACTAAGTGGCGACTCTATTTTCAACAAAAGGAATTTTCAAAATTTAATTTTCAAGGTGTTTAAAATATTTTTCAAAATATCTTTGAATTTCCTCATTTTTAACCCCCAAATCACAAAGCCATAGATAGTCAAAAGCTCGACGTCTCAAAATTGAATTGCATCAGAACGAGAATTCGTCTAGATGAACGCGAAGCTTATGGCGCATACAGCAAGTATCCACAAACAAACTAACAAAAAACCAAGCCCCGGGCCCTTAAATCTAGAGAGAAGGTAGAGAAAAGGAAAAACTTAGATTGAAAGAAATGTTTAAACAAATATCTCAGCCCACTGGATATTTATAGAAATGGCAAATATCTTCTGTCTAGTCGACCGAACCCCCTAGTTTAGTCGATCGAATTGAAAAATCTCAGTCCAGTCGACTGGGCCAACCCCTCTAGTCAACCAAACTATTGGGAAGTGTGTTTTTCTGCGTTAAACTTGTCTTTAGGCTTAAACACAAGCCAAACAAGCCTCAACCAAACCCTTCAAAGTGTAAAACACATTTATACATGTTGTTCTACAACACCAAAGCTTAAACCATTCATAGACGATATCCATGTGATAAAAGAAACACGTCAAACATGGATATATATCAAAATAAAATGGTACAGGATCTCACAACTCTCCCCCCCTTAAGAAATTTTTCTCCCGAAATTTTTTACAAGGTCACGAGGTAAACAGATTTGGGTATCTAGCACGAACCCCAGATTCAAGCTCACATGTCGCTTCTTCAACCCCGTGATGAAGCCAAAGGACCTTGACGTAGGCAATTGTTCTCCCTCGTAACACTTGCTCTTTTATATCTAGGATCTTCACTGGACGCTCCTCATAAGTTATATCCTCATCAACCCGCAACTCGGCCTAATCCAGAACATGTGAAGGATCAGGCTCATACCTCCGAACATGAAAATGTGAAACACGTTATGCACAGATGCTAACTGAGGTGGCAAGGCCAAATGATAAGCTACCACCCCAATCCTTTCCAAAATCTTGAATGGGCCAATAAAGCGCGAGGATAGCTTCCTGCTACGCCCAAATCTCATCAACCCTCTACGTGGCGAGACCTTTAGAAATATATGATCCCCAACTGCAAACTCCAAAGGTCTCCTCCTCTTATCTGCATAACTCTTCTGGTGGCTCTGAGCTGTCACTAGACGCTGACGAATCACTACAATCTTCTCGATCGTCTCCCGTACTAAGTCGGGTCCCAAAACAGTGGTCTCTCCCACATCTGTCCAACAAACAGGCGATCTACACGGTCTATCATACAAAGCCTCATACAGTGCCATCCGAATACAAGACTGATAGCTGTTGTTGTATGCAAACTCTGTCAACGATAGATAATCCTCTCAAGAACCCTAAAAATCAAGCACACAGGCTCTCAACATGTCCTTTAAAATCTGGATGGCCCTCTCAGATTGACCGTCGGTCTGTGGGTGAAAAGTTATGCTAAAGGTCAAGCTCGTCCCCAAGCTACCTGAAGACTTTGCCAGAAGCGCGATGTAAAGCGCGGGTCTCGATTAGAAACAATAGTTACAGGTACTTCGTGTCATCGGACTATCTCTCAGATGTACAATCTACTCAACCTATCCACTGAATCCTTCTCACGAATAGGGAGAAAGTGTGCAGACTTTGTCAACCTATCAACCACAACCCAAATAGCATCGTATCCTTTCGACGATCGAGAAAGTCCTGATATAAAATCTATCGTGACATTCTATCACTTCCACTCAGATATAGGCAATGGCTGTAACAATCCTGTCGGTCTCTAGTGTTCCACCTTTACCTGCTGACAAGTAAGGCATTGAGAAATGAATCAGATCACATTCCTCTTCATTCTCGTCCACCAGAATTGATGACGCAGGTCGTGATACATCTTTGTGCCTCTTGGATGCACTGCAAGACGTGAATGATGAAACTCATGTAGCACCTCAGCACGGCATGACTCTAGTACAAATAGTTACCCTGTCAACCTCAGACTTTGATATGAACTCACCACCCATCCTGCTGTGTCCTTCCCACTGGCAATGCGATCCTGTATCATCTTGGCCTCCTGATTGGTTCGTTGAGCCTCTAACGCACGTGCAACCAATGCAGGCTATGAAGGTACTGAATAAAAGGTCACACCTCTCTCTGTCTCCCAGAGACACAGGTCAAACTCCCCAACATCTCCAACCATGTCCCATTCTCGTATAGCCACAGAAGCTAACAAACCATGATATCTCCTACTGAGTGCGTCGGCTGTAACATTTGCCTTTCCCCAAGTGGTACTTCAAGTCGAAGTGGTAGTCCTCCAGCAACTCCATCCATCATCGCTAGCGAAGTTCAAGTCCTTCTATAAAAACAAGTATTTTAAGCCCATGTGATCAGAGAAAACCTCGAAATGTTCACCATAAAGATAATGCCGCCATATCTTCAAGGCGAAGACCACAGCTGCCAACTCCAAATCATGTGTCGAGTAATTCTTCTCATGTGTCTTCAACTGTCGCGAGTCGTAAGCTACAACCTTACCTCCCTGCATCAATACACAGCCTAAACCATCATGCGACGCATCGCAATACACTATATATCTTAGACCTCGCTTTGAGATGAACAACACAGGTGTACTGGTCAATCTCCTCTTCAACTCCTGGAAAGCCAACTCACAAGACTCACTCCACACGAACACAATTCCCTTCCACGTCAGACGCATCATAGGTGCTGCCAATCTAGAAAAGTCCTTCACAAACTACCAATAATAAATTGCCAAACCTAAAAAATTGCAGAACTCAAAGACGTTCCTCGATCGCTACCAATCCATCACGGCATCAATCTTCGACGGGTCCATTGATACCCCATCCTTTGACACTACGTGTCCAACGAATCTTACCTCTGACATCCAGAACTCGCACTTCTCGAACTTTGCATACAAGCGATGCTCTCTCAGAAACTGTAAGACAACATGCAGATGCTCCTCATACATTTCCATCGTGGGTGAATAGATCAGAATATCATCCACGAATACGACCACAAAACTGTCTAGATAAGGGTAAAAGATACGGTTCATCAAACCCATAAATGTTGCAGGGGCATTCGTTAAACCAAACAACATGACCAGAAACTCGTAGTGACCATAATGAGTTCGAAAGGCGGTATTCGCTATGTCCTCGTCTTGAATCCTCAACTGGTGATACCCTAACCTCATGTCAATCTTCGAGAAGCAGCTCGATCCCTTTAGCTGATCAAACAGGTCGTTAATCCTCAGCATAGGATACCTGTTCTTCACCGTCACCTGATTCAGCTTCCTATAGTCTATGCACGATCTCAAAGACCCATCCTTCTTCTTCGCAAAAAGCACTGGAGCTCTCCACAGCGACGTACTCGGCCGCACAAACCTCTTATCAAGAAACTCCTGTAACTACACCTTGAGTTCTCGCAACTTAGCCGGTGCAAAGCGATACAATGGCATAGAGATGGGAGCAGCCCCTAGAACAAGATTAATAGAGAAGTCCATATCTCGACTCGGCAGTAACTCAAATAGATCATCAGGAAAGACATCTGGGTAATCACAGACCACAGAGGGTAGCTCCCCTTGAACCTCACCCAGCTCATCCAACCTGAGAGCAAAAAAGAGGAAATCCAAGTTCCCTCGAACCCGAGCGATGCCGGGCATAGACACTAAGCCCTTATCCCGATCACCCACAAAGTAAAAGCAGTCACCCTTCTGTGTACAGATTGACACTCTCTGTCGATCACAATCTATAAAGGCATGGTAAGCTGTCAGCCAGTCCATCCATAGGATGACATCAAACGTGGTCATGTCTAGAATGATAAAATTAAACTCTAGACAATGGCCGACGACTCTTAACTGGCAAGATTTTCAAACTCTACTCAACACCACATTCCCACTGACTAGGGTCTCTACACTCACTGCACTACCCAACAAGTCTGCCACCAACCACAATGCAGATGCAAAGGCAGAAGATATAAAAGAATGCGATGCTCCCATGTCGATGAGAACACTGGCCTATGATCTATAGACTAGAAGAGTACCTCTGATCATGGCTGGAGTAGCTGTAGCATCAGGCACAACTGGTGCTTTGGAAGCACTGGGATCAGTAAGAACATAAGCCCTAGCCTGCGGTGGTCTGGTCTGCCCACCATGACTCTGAGTCGTCGGCTGCCTCACAGACTGTGCTAAGGCACCTCATTTTATGAACCTAGATGTCTGAGCCCTAGGTTGCTGCGGAGCCTGTCGTCTCTGGGCAGATGGAGCAGCTGCCGCTCCTGTCGCACCCTGGACACTCGCTTCTTGAGGGCAGAATCTACGAATATGCCCAGATTAACCACACCCAAAGCACACTGGTGGATCTCTTGCTTGTGACTGGACAGACGCTGAACTCTGGATCTGGCCCTTCGGCGGGCACTCAGATGAACGATGCCCCAGCTATTCGCATCGATAACAGATCAGCCCTCACTGCTCTGGCCTTCCTATCGAAGCCACGGAAGGTGTAGGTGTGGATGACTGCAGCTGATATGATCCAGTAAAATGAGAACTAGGTCCAGACGACCTCTGGCGCTTTTTCCGGCACCTCTGGAACTATGCATCTCCACTGCCTTGCTGACTCCCACTCTCTCTAACTCTACGGCTCTCTACCAACGAGTTCTCTACTCGGATAGCGACTTCTACCAGCACGATGTACACATCCAAACCCAGAGCGGCAATCCTATCCTTGATGGTAGGTCCGAGGCCTCTCTCAAACCTCCTAGTGCGCAATTCCTCTGTAGATACCATCTTAGCCGCGAATCGCGACAGATTTACGAACTTAGCCTCATACTAGACCACATAAAGGTTCCCCTGTACAAGAGAGAGGAACTCCTCTCAGTATGTATCCCTCGAAGATCTTGGGAAATACTTCTCCAAGAAGACTCTCATGAAAGCGGCCCAAGTGTCATCCACCGTGGTCTTGGCGAACTTCCACCATCCCCTCGCATCCTCTTGCAGTTGGAATGCTGCCAACTTCACGCATAAAGCATCCTCCTCAATATCTAGAGTATCAAAGATCATCGTGGTCACTTCCAACCACTCAGTAGCAACTTTTCGGTCCGGCTCCCAAAAAAAGGTCAGAGGATTCAATTGCCGAAATTTCCTCATAGCCACAGAAACTCTTGGCTCAGAAGCCCTCACTCCAGCCCTGGTCACCTCAGCCATAACTCCCATAGTAGTAACCATCTCCTATATGACGTCAACACCGCCCACCTGTTCCTGTGGGGCATGAACGTCTCCCTCCTCCAGAACTTGAACATAAGCTCGACCTCGGCCACGACCTCGTCCCCATCCTCCCCGCGTGTATATATAAAGCAAGATAACAAGATAAGCTTTCTTACAACATGTTATTACTAACATAAACACATAACGCACATAAGCATGCTAACACGTAGGCACTTAAGGTTATGTAAATACGTTTCACATACCGAGGAGAATCAACAAGACAGACTCGTCCATTTAGATAACCTATTTAAATTCCTTACTAGAAAACACGTCGGCCAAACGCGTTTCTAACTTGGCTTCCAAATCTATTATTTTAAACGCCCGTAGGCAAGACTAATCAATCCAGAGATTCAACATCTATACCCACATATACACAAACCTCATGCTAAAAAGGCTATCAGCATGTTATAAAAACGTTTACCACATGCAAGCAAGCATACGCAATCAACCTCACCAGGTGATAAACCCTCTTCCCATGACTCTTAGGTATTCCAACCCAGAGCTCTGATACCAAGTTGTCACGCCCCAAATCCCAGGGTCACTTGAAAATCCACCAAACACCAGTTTTATGAAAATAAGTTTTTATACAATCAATTCCACCTATTGAAATTAAAGGAATACCCACATGCATCTCTCATAAGCAGTAAATATCCAATTCCAACATGCATAATTATATCGCCCAGAGGTGTACAAAACATGCCTTCAAATAGGCATACAAAAAGGAAAACTAGTAAGTCTTCTGTCACCACGGGCACCACTAGATCAACTCCTCGTGATCGTCAATCTCCAAACCTAAAAATGGTTTTACAATAAAATTCCACACCGTGAGCCGAAATCCAATAGAAACATACTATATAGCTGTAAAGCAGGATATGCAATCATATAGTGAGAGCTAACTCAACCACAAAGCCAAACAGGTTTTACGTTATAAAACCCTGAGTTTTCCCATCAGACTCTCTATAAGCTTCCAAAATGGTTTTTCATCCACAAAACCAGGCATTTAAACAATGCACAATAACGTTTCACAGTTAAAGAAAAGCAGTAACCAAAACGTTATTTGCCCACTCGAATCACACACCGAGGACAGAGGTAGCAACTATAGACTCTTACCCATTACCCAATCGCTAAACATCTTAGGACCGATTAGGTAATGACAAGTTCTATATGGAGCACCACAACGTAACTACTGACTTTACGGACTGAAACTGAAGGACAAAAGCACTTACCACCTTCTTTACAGGAATTACCCCGAATGACAAAGGGACCTACTATGCGCACATTTTCGGACTTCCACCGAGGGCAACTCCTGCTATTCTATTACATCTAGAGAATCATTTGCCAAAAACCAACTCCTAGTTCAACAACTACGAAAAGTTTTTCCATAAATATACATTAAACATGTATATATAGATCCATCCATCAACATGGAGATCAACAAAACATTTTTAAAAGATTTTTTCCCGTTTTCAACAAAACGTTTTCAAAATCGAGACTTAACCTCAAAGGTTAGCTCCAAATCTCCAAAACACAAAGTGTTGAGATTTTCACAAAATCCATCATTTTCTACTGTTTTGAAGAACGCCCTTTGAAAATCCAACATCCACAAGTCATAAGATGTAATAAACCAAGAAAAGCGAAAAAACATGCTTTTTACCCGAAAAACCAAGGTTTAAACATAAATATAACATTTAATGTATTTTTTACCGTATGAAAACACATATAATTGCATGAAACACCCTTTAACAACTGTAGAATCTAGAATCCTACCTTAGAGAGTCAAAAACTCGACGTCTGAAAACTGAATTACGTCAGAACGAGAATCCTTCCAGATGAACGCAAAGCCTATGGCGCGTACAGCAAGGATCTACAAACAAACTAAAAAAAAAACAAGCCCCGGGCACTTAAATCTAAAGAGAAGGTAGAGAAAAGGGGAAACTTATCTTGGAAGAAATGTTTAAACAAATATCTCAGCCCACTAGATATTTATAGAAACGGCAAATATCTTCTATCCAGTCATCCGAACCCCCTAGTTCAGTCGACCGAACTGAAAAATCTCGGTCCAATCGACTAGGCCAACCCATCCAGTCGACCGAACTGCTGGGCAGTGTGTTTTTCTGCGTTAAACTGGTCTTTAGGCTTAAAGACAAGCCAAACAAACCTAACAAGCCTCAACCAAACCCTTGAAAGCGTAAAACACATTTATACGTACTGTTCTACAATACCAAAGCATAAACCATTCATAGACGATATGCATGTGATAAAAGAAACATGTCAAACATGAATATATATCCAAATAAAACGGTACAGGGTCTCACATAACACCATAAAGCTTACAAGTCAACACCTCATGCTATATGAGTCAACATTTTAAGCAAAAAAGGGTTAACACTTTATGCTAAAAGGGTTGACACCAAAAAGCCTTTGAGTCGACACTTATAAGCCTTCACGTGAACCTTTACGGGAAAACAAGTTAAGTCAGTACTAAAGAATAGTTGGGTCGACACTAAGTCAACTTGTGCCGACACTAGAGACACATGTGTCGACACCATGTCAATTTGTGTCGACACCAGAGAAAACATGAGTCAACACCAAGGGACAAGCTTGTTTTTCTCTATTTTCGGTTCCACAACAGTTAAGAAAAATTCACTTTTGCCTAGCAAATAGGGTCAAAAGCTGATGAAATTTGGACAGTAATTAGTTCAAATAGTCCTTTAACCTTTTCATGAAGGGAGGTTTTACGAGATCTGTCACACCCCAAAACCCGAGTCATGCGAACCGCTTATGAACAACCGTTTTGGGATATCACAATCCACCAAAACCACCGAGCCTAAACGGGTCAAATAATGTAATTTGAAGACGAAGTTAAAACATTGAAGGACACACTTTTGAGGGTTTATTTTATGTAAAAGAATAGCTCAAAAGACTAAAGTCACGGTCCCCAAGAACCAAGCATTAAAACAAATAAATAAAATTTTTCAAAAATTGCTCAGACCGCTTGATCGGTTAAAAGATTGCTCGAGCGGTCCTTGCAAGGACACTTGTTTTCCAACAAAACACAAAAAATAGAATGTTTGCAGAGACTTCTCGATAGACCGCTCGAGCAGTCTGTCGAGCGATTCGGCTCTAGACCCTCTTTAAAACCCCACTTTTGCAAATCCAACACTTAAACTTTTGAAAACTACAAGGCATAACCAAGCCCACAAAAACATGCTAAAACGAAGTTGAAAATCATCCCTCGAGGCACAAACATTGATGTAAAGCATGAGATCAATCGAAAACAATTTATTAAAACATCGAACCAACCAAACAAAAACCGTTTCAAGCACCCAAGAAACATAAAACAACCAACCCGAGGTTCCTCTCGTCATCAAGCAAACATACATGCATCGGGACCATGACCATAAATATTACAATACATATATTTTCAATACTAAAATATATTACATCGTTACATCATTCATTAACAATTGATTAACAAAGCTACTAAAACAACAAAAGAAAGTTTTGTCTTCGCCTCCACCGGGGTTCACCGAGAGCAACCCACATGATCAACTATGTCACCTAAAAAGTTTTTAAATCCCACAATGTGAGCCGAAGCCTAATAGGAACAGACTACCAAGAAGTAAAAGCATAGCATGCAGTCACGGATTATATAAATTACTTGACTACATAAGTCTTAAAACGATTTTTCCATTCTCAAAACCACAAGTTTTTATATAATCCCATAACATCCATAGTTTATCAAATGTAAACAATATGTTATTTTCCAACCAGGTTTCCACAACCCACAATAATTTCTATGTACCGACTCTGTCGCACCGGGGACAAAGGTAAAAACTATAGACTTTCGGCCGTTAGCGTATTGCCCATTAGTGTAACACCCCAGTCCGGACCCTAGTAGTAACCACCCAGATTATAACAAATCATGATCGCAACTCAACCCAAATCCTATCTTTAGCAATGGTTAGTTGACAAGATCATAGGTCACTAGAAGGATGGAAATCCTAACTCAACTCAAAACTCTAATTTGACCTGGAAACCATAAAAAGACCAAATACTCAGAGGCAAAACCCTAACACTCAAAAAAGTCCCGAGACAGCTTAAATTAAGTAAATAACATAAAATTTAAAATTTAAAATCAAAATTTCTCATAATTAGGATAAAATGGCCATTTTGCCCCTAGTACAGCAAAAAGTCCTAAAAATCTAAAATTTAACACACGGATGCCCAAAATTAGATATTTAAGTACAATTAATTAATAAAAGACAAAATAACAACAAAAATGACAAAATTTCCCTTGCATGGTGGGCCACCTAGGGAAATGTGCCCAAAAATCTATTTTTTACCTTTTTAAACTAAAAATTGAGAAAAAACTGTATAAATTAAGCATTATCTTGACCTAATACTTTTTATACAAGTAATATACATAATAATATAATAATATAGGTCAACAAAAGAAAACAAATAATTATTTAAAGTCTCTACACAATAAATAAGTCAAAAAGTCAATTCTAGTTAAACTAGCTTAATTTAGCTTAAAAACCTACACCTATTTAATTAATTGCTATCAAAATTATGATAAATCATGGAAAGACAAAATTAACCATAAACACATTAATATTATAGGTTTTAGTAGGTTTAGATACCAAAAAAATACATAAAATTAATATTTTATGCAATTTTTTTCATAAAATGTTACCAAAACTTAATTTAAACCCTAATTTAATACAAAAATCAGATTTGTCTACCCAAACCTGCCCTTAGCCGAATTCCCAAGCTGCCAAAAATTAGGTTTGTAAGTCTCAAACAACTACCACCTCCCATGCAACCAATAAAAAATGAAGAAAATTCAAAATAAAGCTTCCAAGCAATTATTATTCTTCATTATAATTTTTAATATAAAAACACACCCAAACACCCACTCTCCTTCATAAAATTTGGCTGAGAGTGAGAGGGAGAGAACCACCAAAAATTTCTAAGTGTTCTAAGAAAAAAGGAGAGAAGAAGAAATAAGGAAAAAAGAAGAAGGAGGAAAGGATCAAGAAGGAATCATAACATTAGCTAAGTTTTCAAAACCTTAAATAACCTGATTTTTTTGACATACAAATATTCTACCACCAACTTTAAAATGTCATAACTAATTGTATAAAAATGATCTTAAAGTGATTTTTGTGTCCAGACCTAGCAGTTTGAGTTATCTTTCATAAAAAATTGGTTTAAAGTGATTTTACGAGGTAGAACTCCAAATATATCATTTGTTCCAAAGAGAGTCAGATCTTGACTACTCTGAGTTGCAGACCTAAAACAACCTAAGTTAGAGTGAGAACCGAGCTTGGCTAAAAACATAAAACTTATAGAGGACATATTTATCTTACAACCCACCAACGATGAGCTAAAAACATGAAGTCTTGATAGCTCAAAACACTTCCCAAAGTCACTGTTGTGTTTCAATGACTGATAGAGTCCTCTATCACACATTTTTGTGAGACCAAAAAGCTAAATTTTTAAATGCCAAATTCAAAAAGTGTTAAACATGCAAAATGTAGCTAACATATTAAACTAAATACTGAGCAAATATTAGCCCAAAATACCCCCGGATAGTACCCCAATGGTGTTGATCATTCTCTATTGAAAACCCACTCTGCAGACCCTTTTCAAGCTGACTGAACCCATTTTATAAATTTGCCAAAATCTCAAACTTTTTCCACACAACTTGTCCTAGCATAAAACATAAAACTTGTAGGGGACACCTTAAATAAAACCTCACCAAACATCATAGCGATAGGCCTTGAATTTGTTAGGATTGGTATACTAAAAACTATATTTTTAGTATTTAATTTTATTTTAATAAAATTAGTTTTACATTTTAAGAGAATTTTTATGAGAAATGTATATATATCATTTATTTGTTATGCATAGATGTCCGATATTCTGTATAGTATTTTATCTGGTGTGTAGAGTACGGCTTACACACAGAAGATCAGAATTTAGGTTCTTGCAGAATATAAGTTTTATGTTCACAGTTTACATGGAAATGGACATACCATCGGTACGACTGTGACACAGAATTTTAGTAGGCTTGTCTTGGTTACAGGGAATAAATAATAGCGTCATTTATTGTTCCAACTCTCTGTGCTAGTACACTTTGTGTGTATTGAACGGGACATTTGGGGTAATTAATTTAGTACTGACTACTGACTAT
>JAUMHN010433209.1:0-12082 GCA_032360265.1 Heliamphora ciliata
AGATTTATAAAGAAAATCATTCTAAAATGAAAAGTTAAGAAAATGTTATTAAATGAATGAAAAAGAAAATCTAACTATTTGCGCTTTAAAAGAGATAAAGAAAATTAAGGAAAAAGAAAACAAAAGGGAAGAAAATTACATTTAAAGAATGAAAATTTAGAGTAAAGACCTTTTTATGATTTTTGAATTTAATGAAGAAAAGTAAGTGTTATGAAAAAGAAAATAAAGCTATAAAAAGAAAATGGGGCTTAAAAAAAGAAAAAGGAATACTAATATTAAAAGAAAATGAGTACTAAATGAAACATAATAAAAAAATTAGAGCTTATAATAAAAAGAAAGAAAATGAAATGCTAGAAAAAAAAAATTACACTACCATTAAAAGGAAAGAAAAAGAAGAGAAAAATAAAGCTATTAGAAGAGTACTAAACTAATATTATAAGAAGAGAAAAAAAGTAAAAATGGTGCAATGAAAAGAAATTAAAGCTAATATTGCAAGAGAAGAAAAGAAACTTTAAATGCTAAAAAAATAACATTAAACTAATACTTAAAAGAAAAAGACATCAAATTAATATTACTAGAAAAGAAAAAAAAATAAAAATAAATACTAGTAAAGAAAATTAAACTAATGTTAGAAAGATAAAAGAAATTAAAAACTATTTAATTTAAATGTGAAATATAGTATTAATTACTACATTCACATAAATATAAGTACATTATTATAACAATTAACAACATTATTAAGTTGTAATTGTCAAAATAAGTTATCACTAATTAATAATTTAATG
This sequence comes from Heliamphora ciliata, assembly GCA_032360265.1. Classification (NCBI taxonomy): domain Eukaryota; kingdom Viridiplantae; phylum Streptophyta; class Magnoliopsida; order Ericales; family Sarraceniaceae; genus Heliamphora; species Heliamphora ciliata. Next base: position 786 of record JAUMHN010433209.1, read on the forward strand.
AAAGAGAGAAAATAACAAATGTGTTAAGTGTGAATGTGAAGAAGTTAACAACTAAATAATGAACAAATTACGTAAGAAAATGACATAAGGCGATTTAAACAAGTGAATTACATAAACAAAAGAGACATGCAAATTGAAATTAAAAGTTAACCCGACCACTTCAAAAGAGAGGGGATGGAGTTAGAAGAATCGGGGATCCAAACGAGGTACCTAGATTGCCGGGGAATCCTCAAGTCGGGAATGTGCCTCGGTGGTCCAATTCTCGGGTGGTGATCCAAACAAGACTTCAATGTAGGTGTCGGGGGTTTGGATCTTAGTATTTCGGCAGGGCTTCGACGTCGGGGCTCGGAATTGCTCGGCATCTCGGCAGAGCTTTTCTCACTAACCCTCCCACTCAAGTTCTATCCTCGAAAACGTACCAGAGGTATTATATTTATAGAGTTCATCAACCAATGAGATGCTGCCATGTTTTGGGACACGTCAGCCCATTTGGAGTTGGCGGTTGCTATAATGTAAGTTGGCGCTCGCCATATTTTTGAAGGGTTCCACAACATTCTATGGCGGTCGCCACAATACAAGTTGGCCGTCGCCAGGTCAGAGGTGGCGGTCGCCACTTTTGGCTAGGATTTTCAAGAGGTTCTATTGGCGGTCGCCACAATGAATATGGCGGTCGCCTTACTTGGACATCAAGTTTCAATGGTTCAACAAAATGTCTTTGGTTTGAAGGTTTATGGTTCAAATACCGAGCTTGGATCACTTCCCGAGGATCGAACTAAAGCACTATTCCACCTGTTTTCATCATCAGATTCACCTAAGATTAGGCGGGGTCAAATTGAGGTGTCTACACATAGCACCTGCTACTCCATCCACTGCCTTTACAGACCCATCTACATTGTGCGCCAGTCCAGCCCACTTTGTATCTAACTGTCCATATGCTGCGAAATACTCCGAGTTTGTGCAAGAATAGGTCAATACATTCTAGGGTTTCTCCCATCCGGATAACGATTCTTTTTCGAGTACCGATAACCCGAGCTAGAGAAATCACTCAAATTTCTCCTGGCGACAACCCAATCAGGGGAACATGCCAGCACCATCCCCGAGACCAGCCTTTCCTCTAGGATACAGTCAGCCAGCCTATCCACCTCCTGTCCATCAAATTGCACCTCCACCACCACCTCAAAACACTGCGTATGAGGACAAGGTGTTGAAAGCTTTTGAAGAAGTTAATACGAGAACTTAGCTATTGAGCTCTCATTCTTAGTCCATTGCAAAGCTTGAGACACAAGTAGGCTAGCTAGCTGTTGCTATGAGCTGATGAGAGGACGGCAAACTCCCTAGTCAACTTGTAACTAATCCTAAGGGTCAATTTGCCGTGGAGAGTTAGCTAGCCTCTTCCAGTGGCTTCCAAGAGCAGGCTCAGGTAGTCATTTCCTTGAGAAATGGGCGAGAGCTTGAGACTCACTCTGAGAAGCTTGCACCACCCACAGTCCCTAGTGACCCAAAGCCGTCTGATGGCTTTAAAACTGACTCGTCTTCCTCATCTTCTGCACCATCAGCACGAGCTGACAGATCTATGTTTCCTCTTGCAGCCTCCCATAAGCCACTGATGGCTCCTGTTTTGCTTCCATCCGAGCCTCGTGCTCCTTTTCCTACGTGCCTCGATAGGTCACCACCTTTCGAAAAAAGAGGAGCTGCACTCGAAGACATTCTTATTCTCTTCAAGAAAGTCAAGATTAATCTCCCACTCCTCGATGCCATAAAGAAGGTTCCGTCTTATGCTAAATTTCTAAAAGATCTTTGCACCCAAAAGCATAAGTCTAAAACCAACATTTCAAAAAAAGTCCTCCTCACCGAGCAGGTTAGCGCTGTTATAGAACATGACACCATCCTCAAACTCAAAGACCCGGGGACTCCTACCATTTCTTATGTCATCGGCGATCACTCGATCGACCGTGCCCTTCTTGACTTAAGAGCTAGTGTTGACACTTTCTTCCCTACTCGGTGAATGAGAGTAGTTTGGGTTAGAAGAGCACAAACCAACACTGGTCACGCTTTAGTTAGCCAGCCGATCCCTTAAAGTACCTTGTGGAGTCATTGAGAATGTACTTGTAAAAGTTGACAAGTTCTTTTTTCCTGTCGACTTCATCGTCCTCAACACCGAGCTCGACCTTCAGCTTAGGCACCAGACTCCCGTAATCCTTGACAGACCCTTCTTGGCTACGGCCAATGCTTATATAAATTTTCGTACAAGAGTGATAGATGTCTCTTTTGAAAATATGAAAGTGCGCTTAAACATCTTCCATGCCTCTCAATAGCTCCCACAGTATTCCGACTATTTTGCAGTCGACATAATCGACGAGGCCACCGAATCAGCAATACCCTTTATATTCGGTGATGACCCTTTAGAGACATGTTTAGCACACTTTGGAGCTGGCACCTTCGATGTCGAGCGGTCCATGAGTGAGGTCACTTCTCTTCTCGAGTCCGCCAACTTTATTGATACCCACCGTGGAGGTCTCGATTTGAGCCCCTACCACTTCTATCCTCCATCCCTGCTATGCCCTCTCTAGACTCACCACCAAACCTTGAGCTAAAGCCACTCTCAGCTTCACTCAAGTATGTATTTTTAGAGCCTAATAGCACCTTACCTGCCATCATTGCCTCTGATTTGACTCTTGACCAGGAGAGTCGACTAGTTGAGGTTTTGAAAGCCCATAGAGGAGCCATAGAGTGGTTAGTCGCTAACTTGAAAGGAATTAACCATTCTGTTTGCATGCATCGCATTCACTACGAGGACGATGCAAAATCGACCCGTGAAATGCAACGGAGACTCAACCCAAATATGAAAGAGGTTGTGTTAAAGGAGGTCGTGAAACTGTTAGATGCAGGTATCATATATTCCATCTCTGACAGTAAGTGGGTGAGCCCAACCCAAGTTGTCCCTATGAAATTCGGGCTCAATGTTGTGCAAAATGACAAGAGAGAGTTGATACCTACTCTCACCACGATTGGGTGGCAAGTGTGTATTAACTATCGTAAGTTAAATGATACCACTAGGAAAGACCACTTTTCGTTGCCCTTCATTGACCAGATTCTAGAGTGTCTAGCAAGTCAAAGTTATTTCTGCTTCCTAGATGGTTACTCCGGGTATAACCAAGTGTCCGTCTATCCTGAGGACCAGGAGAAGACCACATTCACTTGTCCATTTTGCACCTTTGCCTATCGGCGTATGCCTTTTGGATTATGCAATTGTCACGCCTCAAAACCTGGAGTCACGTGAAAATTCACCAAACATCCATTTGATATGAAAATATAGGTTTTCATACTTTAAAATCCGCCTGTTGAAACCAATAGAATACCCAACAAGGTGTATCTCTCATAAATGAAAGACAACAGTTCAACATGCGTACAATATATCGCCTTATGCCGTACAAAACCTGCCTTCAGGAACAGGCATACCAAAAAGGAAAACTATAAAAGTCTTCAGCCATCGCGGGCACCACCAAACTACTCCTCATTCATTGCATCACCTGAAAATGGTTTTTACAAAAAAATTTTCACTCGTGAGCCGAAGCCCAATAGAAATAGATAATAAGCTGTAAAGCAAGAATATGCAAGCATATGGTGGGAGCGAACTCTACCACAAAACCAAAATAGGTTTTCCATCTAAAACCCACAAGTTTTCCCATCAGACTACATAAGTCTCCAAAAACAGTTTTATTTCATAAAATCATGTTTTCATCATTAAAACCAAGTATTGCAACAAATGAAAATAAATCACTGTAGTTAAGGAAAAACAGTAATCAAAACATTGTTTCCCTCGCAGAATGTACCATCGTGAAAAAGAAGAGTATGATCCTATGTACCGACTCCATCACAAGGGTATAGAGGTAACAACTATAGACCCTTGTCCAGTATCTAATCCCCATACATCATGGGACCGGTTAGATACACACAAGTTCTATACGGAATACCACGACGAACCACTCAATTTACGGGTATGATCCTGAGGGAGCTGAGCACCCAACCGTCTCAATTTATGGGGACTAACCCGAAGGATTTGAGTACCTACACTGCGCACGTTTTTAGACTTACACCGGGGGCAACTTGTGCCAAATACACGTCATCCCAGTACATCTAGCTAATCTTCTAAAAACGTTTCTCAAACCGGTACAATATACATGTACATAGATCCATCCATCACCAGGATATCAAAACAAATATTTTCAAAATATTTTCCCTAATTGCAGTTATACAACGTATGTAGACGCAAGAGATCCAATCCATGAAACCATGGAGATGAAACCAAAACATATAAAAAACATACACATTTTATGAAAATGTTTTAGAAACTGAGACTTAACCCCAAGGGTTAGCTCCAAACCTCCAATAAACACGTTTTTCCCAAACGTTTTCGTAAAAACTTCTTTTTCAAACCATCCCATTGAAAATCAACCTCCACAACACGAGATCTCAAAGATCCATCGCTTAAAAAACCAACCGAGGGAAGTGAGGGAAGCCAAAACCCAACCATCGAACCACCAAAACTTCACCAACAACTCGCACAGGGCCCCAGTCGACTGGCCCAAGCCCCCAGTCGACTGAAAACATGCTGGAAACCAAAAGAAGGCCCAACAGAAAGAAACCAGTTGATTGACCCTCAAGTCCAGTCGAATGGGTGCCAAAACATAAAGATTTCAGTCGACTGACCCACTGGTCCAGTCGACTGATGGCCCAAGAACAAGATCCAGTTGACTGATCAGCCCAGAAATTGGTTTGTAAGCTACGATTTTGTGATTTCAAACCTCAAATCAAGCCTCCAAACTCCTATTTTTGATATGTACAAGCGTACCCTAGCTTAGGACTATCACAAAACCTCAAAAAAAACATCCAACACCCGATTTCATCCAACCGAAATGCTGAAAAAGAGTTTTAAAACCTAAAACCCCAATTTTGAAACAAGGATGATTTCAAAGCGATTTACATGGTGAAAACACATAAGATTACATATACAACCCTTATACAACAGTAGAATATGAGATCCTACCTCGTTGGGTCAAAAACCTGATGCCTCGATCTACATGCAAATTCGAGTTTTGCCGAAATAAATATCCGTCCAAATGGATGCGTAGACCACGATGCCAATATCAAGGATCCGCTATTGGATCATTGAAAATCAAGCCCCGAGCCTCGAGCCCCTGAGAAGTTAGAGAGAAGGCAGAGAGAATATGGAGAAAACTTAGGAGTTAAGTTTTGAAAATATCTAACTCCAGATATTTATAGGCTTCCAAAATATCTTTTTTTTTAAATTTTGAAATTCGTACAGAAACTCCCTACAACCCCCCGGGAAGCAACCCCGCATGCTCAGATTAACCAAAACAGGCATCGAAACACATATATACATATTAAAGAAAAAAATCTAAAGCGTGACTAAAAACACGGAACATGCATATAAATTAAAATGAAACGGTACATGGTCTCACAGCAATGGACCCGCAACTTTTCAACGGTGTATGATAACCATCTTCTTTGACATGGTCGAGAAATTCCTAGAAGTCTTCATGGATGACTTCTTTGTGTTCGGGTCATCGTTTGACGATTGTCTCCAAAATTTGACGAAGGTTCTCAAACGATGTATGGAGACAAATTTTGTGCTTAGTTGGAAAAAGAGCCATTCCGTGGTTCAACAAGGCATTGTGCTGGGGCCCATTGTTTCAAAAAGGGAAATAGAACTAGACAAAGCAAAAGTTAACCTCATTTTGAAACTGTCTCCCCTTGCTTCTGTTCGGCAAGTTCGTTCATTCTTAGGGCACGTAGGTTTCTACTATAGATTTATAAAGGACTTCTCTAAGATCTTCAAACCTCTCTGCGACCTTCTAGGAAAGGACACTCCTGTCATCTTTAACGAGTCCTACAGCCTTTGAGCAGCTTTGAGACTCCCTGTCCATGACACCCATCACGCAGTCACCTGAGTGGTCACTTCCTTTCGAGATTATGTGTGATGCGTCGAATTATGCCGTAAAAGTTGTCTTAGGACAGCGTATTAATCACCTCCCTCATGCCATTTACTACGCCAGTAAGGCTCTCACTGATGCTCAGTTGAATTACACCACCACCGAGAAGGAATTACTGGTTGTAGTCTTCGCACTTGATAAGTTTAGGTCCTATCTCTTAGGATCAAAGGTTATCGTTTACACTGACCATGCTGCCCTCCAACACCTGCTGTCCAAAAAGGAAACTAAGCCCCAACTCATTCGTTGGATTCTTCTCTTGCAAGAATTCGACCTAGAGATCCCTGATAAAAAGGGAACTGAGAATTCCCTAGCTGACCACCTCTCTTGCCTTGTAGTTTCCCCATCTAGTGACTCTACTCCTTTACAAGACTCATTTTTGAATGAGCAACTCTTTGCAGTCTCCGACACCCATCTCCCATGGTACGACTACATTGTCAACTACTTGGCAATCAGACGCATCCCCTCTCATTGGTCCACTGTCGATAAGGATTGATTTCTCTCCTAAGTCAAGAACTATTTTTGGGAAGACCCGAAACTCTTCAAATACTACTCTAACTAGGTAATCTGTAGATGTGTCCCTGAATCCGAGGTAACCAGCGTCCTGACCTTTTGTCACTCTCTTGCCGGTGGAGGACACTTTAGTGGCAAGAAGACCGCAACAAAAGTCCTCCAGTCTGATTTTTTTCTGGCCTACTCTGTTTAAATATGCCCACAACTTCTATCGAGCCTGTCTTCACTGCCAGCAAACTGGCTCAATCTCCTTTCGAGACATGATGCCCTTAAATCCTATTCTTATTGTCGAACTCTTCGACGTTTGGGGCATCGACTTTATGGGACCCTTTCCACCATCACATGGCTACGAATAGATCTTAATAGCAGTGGATTATGTGTCCAAATGAGTTAAAGTAGTGGTAACCAAATCGAATGACCACAAGGTTGTGGTCAAATTCCTTCAGTTCAATATTTTTAGTCAATTTGGTTTTCCACGAGCTATTATCAGTGACGGTGGTACACATTTTCTAAATAAATACTTCTCTACTCTGCTTCGTTGGTATTCCATCACTCACAAGGTAGCCACTCCTTATCATCCTCAAACTAGTGGCCAGGTTGAAGCATTCAATAGAAAAGTCAAGAATATTCTAACTAAGATCGTCTGTTCCGATATGAAAGATTGGCCCGAGAAGTTGGATAATGCCATTTGGGCCTATCGTACTGCCTTCAAGACTCCCATAGGCATGTCTCCATATGCCTCGTTTTTGGGAAAGCATGTCATCTTCTGGTAGAGTTAGAGCACCGAGCATACTGGGCCATTAAATCCTATAACTTCGATATGAATGATGCTGGTACCCACCAAAATTTCAGCTCAGCGAGCTCAAAAAAATTCGTAATCAAGCTTACGAGAACTCCCGCACCTACAAAACTCGAATGAAAGCTTTCACAACAAATATATCCATCGAAAGTCGTTTGCGCCAAATCAAAAGGTGCGGTTGTTTAATTCCAAGTTACGATTTTTTCTAGGTAAGCTTCAATCAAGATGGGAAGGCCCTTTTGTGGTGACCCACGTCTACCCTCACTGTGCCTGCCAACTGATAAACCCTCGCTTGAGTAAGCATCTTCTAGTAAATGGTCAGCGTTTGAAACTGTACGTTGACGGTATCTCTGTCGACCCTGCTATTGAGTCCACCGATGTGAGACCCCGAACCTTGTTATTTTGAATTATTTATACATGATTACGTGTTTTTCCTTCATGTTATTTATCATTGATGCATGATTTATGTTTTGGAGTTATAGAACAACATGTTTAGTTGTGTTTTAAGCTTTTTCAGACCTTGTTTAGATGGGTTAGGTCGGTTTTTGGCTTGTTTATTTTGCCTTAGAGCACAAAACTCGAGAACCAAAATAGTGTGGAGTTCGGTCAACTGAACTGAGGGCAGTGCACGTTTTTCAATGAGCTTCAGTCGACTGAAGTGCTCTCTTCAGTTGACTGAACAGTGTTTTTGGCGTGCCTATAAGACCTCCAGTGGCTGGAATGTTTGAGAAATGTTTGGTTTCTTCCATTCTCTCTGCCTTTTCTCTACATATTTGACCCGCCCGAGCTTAGTTTTTGACGATCAGCTTGTAGATCCCTGCTATTCATGCTGCTAGCTTCGCCCTCATCTGGTCAGATTCTCGTTCCGACGAGACCCGATTTTTGAGGCGTTGAATTTTGACCCAACGAGCTAGGATTCTAGACCTACTACTTTTATGAGGGTGATGTATGTAATTGTATGCTTTTTAATCAGTAAAAAATGCATCAAATGCCATATTTTTTGTTTAAGTCTTGTTTTTCTGATAGAAAGCATGTTGTTCACTTTTTTTTGGCTTATAGTACTGTATGACATGTGATAGTGATGTTTTCAAAGGATTTTCTTGAAAACGGTAGATTTTGATGGAAATTGGTGGTTTTGTGAAAAATCTCAACACTTGGTATTTTGGAGGTTTGGAGCTCGCCTTGGTGGTTGAGTCTCAGGTTTTGAAATGTTTTGTTAAAAATGGTAAAAATATTTTGAAAATGTTTTGTTTGATCTCCATGTTGATGGATGGATCTATGTATACATGTATAATGTATATTTGTGAAATAGTTTGGTTTTTGAGAATGATTATCTAGATGTACCGGGATGACGTGCATTTGGCACGAGTTTCCATTGGTGAAAGTACGAAAACGTGCGCAGTGTAGGTACCTTTGTTATCCTTCGGGGTAGTTCTTGTAAAGAAGGTCGATTTGGGTGCTCTTTTCCCTCGGGTTGTCGGGTCCATAAAGTTAGCTGTTACATTGTGGTGCTCCGTATAGAGCTTGTCATTACATAGCAGGCCTTAAGTGGTTCAGGACTAGGGTAATGGGCAGGAGTCTATAGTTGCTACCTGTGTCCTTGTGGCAGAGTCGGTACATAGGATCTTATCCTTCTTTTTCCACGATGTACATTCCGTGAGGGAACGATGTTTTGATTCCTGTTTTTCTTCAACTATAAAATGTGTTTTGCATTGTTTAAATGCTTAGTTGTGAAGGAAAAACTGTTTTGGAGGTTTGTGAGAAACTTGGAGTTTTATGACGTAAAACCTTTTTAGCTTGTGGTTGAGTACGCTCCTACTCTATATGATTGCATATTACCTGTTTTACAGCTTTATTGTTTGTTTCTATTGGGTTTCGGCTCACGTGTGAAATTTTCTGTAAAACTATTTTCAGGTGATGATGTGGATGAGGACTAGCTCTGGTGATGCTTGTGTTGGCAGAAAGCTTTTATAGTTTTTCTTCTTTTGGTATGCATGTTCCTGAAGGCAGTTTTGTACGCCATAAGGCGATATACTTATGCATGTTATACAAGATGTTTACTGCTTATGAGAGATACATATTGGGTTTTCTTGTGATTTCAATAGGTGGATTTGAATGTATGAAAACCAATTTTCTATAAAACTGGTGTTTGGTGAATTTTCACGTGACCCTGGATTTTGGGGCGTGACAACTTGGTATCAAAGCTCTGGGTTCGAATACCTAAGAGCCATGGGAAAAGGGGTTCATCACCTGGTGAGGTTGATTGTATATGCTTCCTTGCATGTGTTTAAACGTTGGTTTATAACATGTTAATAGTTTTCTGAGCATGATAATTCCGTATATGTGGGTATGGAGGTGAAATCTCAAGATTAATAAGTCTTGCCTTACGGCGTTTGGAATAACAGATTTGGAAGCCAAGTTAAGAACGCGTTTGGTCGACGTGTTTTCTAGCAGGGAATCTAAATAGGTTATCCAAATGGACAAGTCTGTCTTATTAGTTCTCCTCGGTATGTGAGATGTGTGAACATGATCTTATGTGGCTATGTGATAGCATAATTATGTGTTCCTATTACGTAGTAACATGTGTAGGAAAGCTTATCTTGTTTATATTGCTTCTCATAGAATTATGTCCACACGGGGAGTGCAGGGACGGGGTCGTGGTTGAGGCCGTGGCCGAGGTCGTGCTTATGATCGGGTTCCAAATGTTCACGTTCCAGAGGAGGATGACGTTCATGCCCCACAGGAACAAGTGGGAGGTGTTGACGTTGTCCAGGAGATGCTTGCCACTATGCGAGCTATGGCAGAAGCGACCAGGACCAGTGTATGGGTTCCTGAGCCAAGGACTTCTGTAGCTATGCGGGAGTTTCGGTGGTTGGATCCTTCGATCTTTGCTGGGGAGCTTGACCCAAAGGTTGCTACTGAGTGGTTGGAAGTGACCACATCGATCTTTGATACTCCGGACAACGAGGAGGATGCTTTGCGTATAAATTTGGCGGTGTTCCAACTGCGACAAGATGCTAGAGAGTGGTGGAAGTTTTCCAAGACCACTGTGGATGAGACATGGGCTGCTTTTACGAGGGTCTTCTTGGAGAAGTATTTCCCGAGATCTTCAAGAGATACTTACCGAGAGGAGTTCCTCTTCCTTGTTCATGGGAATTTGTCTGTGGCCCAGTATGAGGCCAAGTTCGCGAATCTGTTGCGATTTTCACATGAGATGGTATCGACTGAGTAGTTGCGTACTCGGAGGTTTGAGAGAGGGCTTCGACCTGCTATCAAGGATAGGGATGCAACTCTGGACGTGGAGGTGTACATCAAGCTGGTGGAAGCAGCTATCCGGGTAGAGAACTCGTTGGCAGATAGCCGCAGGATTAGAGAGAGCAAAAGTCAGCAGGGTAGTGGAGATGCACAGTTTTAGAGGCACGGAAAAAAGTGCCAGAAGTCGTCTGGACCTAGTTCTTATGTTGTCGGATCATATCAGCCGCAGTCGTCTGCACCTACACCTTTAGTGGCCTCGACAGGAAGGCCGGAGCAGAGAGGATTGATCTGTTATCGCTGTGGACAGCCGAGACATTGTTCAGTTGAGTGCCTGCAGAAGGGCCAGGCTCAGAGTTCAACGCCCGTCCAGCCACAGGCGAGAGACCCACCTATCTGTTTTGGGAGTGATTAGTCTGGGCATATTCGTAGATCTTGTCCCAGAGAGGGAAATGTTCAGGGCACGACAGGAGCGTCAGTTGCTTCGTCTGTCCAGAGGCGACAAGCTCCGCAGCAGCCAATGGCTCAGACTTCCAGGTTTACAGAGAGAGGTACTTCGGCTCAGTCTGTGAGGCAGCCATCGACTCAGGGTTATGGTGGGCAGACCAGACTACCACAGGCCAGGGCTTATGTTCTTGTTGACCACAGTGCTTCCAAAGCACCAGTTGCGTCTGATGCAGCAGTCACTCCGGCCATGATCAGAGGTACTCTTCTAGTCTTTA
>JAUMHN010433220.1:1837-12080 GCA_032360265.1 Heliamphora ciliata
TGTTAACTTTTTAAATTAACGTAAATTTTGTAACCAAACACACACACACACACACACACACACACACACACACACACTTTGTTTGCCCCGTACAGTGCATATATTCATGCATATGTACTATTTAATTTCTATTTTAAAAAAATATTTAATCTAATCAAGACCATTAGTTATTCAATTTAGATTCAAGCAATAAGATACTAAAATATTATAATAATCCGGTCAAGTTCCACTGTTATTGATCATATTAAATAATTAGTTAAATTTTTTTTTTTACCCACTCTTTCCATATCAATACTTTAGGCTGCAAATCTCATCACATAACTCAAAATCTTCGTGTTGAAAACATAGAAATAGAATAGGATAGAGTATTTTCAAAATAACAACATCACCCAACTGAACTAATCACAACTAGTGTACCAAAATAATATAGGCCCTCCCACACACATTCAAGACCCTACCCGTGGCAGCCATGGCAGAAGCCATGCTATTGGCCGTCCGTTCCTTAATGATTTCATTCAACAAACATTTTTTTTTTCTTCTTCGTCTTCATATCATTATTTATATATACACACACATTCCAAATGCCAATATGCACGCAAATACTTATATTTTATAAATACATATGTATACAACTAACGCATTCAGCAACAGCTTGTTGCTCTAATCTCTTTAAAGAATGTCTAGAAGAAGATGGTGTCTATTAACTGGGTAAAACTATTGAAAAATAATATCTCGCACACATACATAACAGACGTTAAACAAACTGTCCATCATGAACTATCACACAGTGCATATATTCATGCACTGCTGGAGCATTCGTGGTGAAAATGGGTGGTGGTCTAACGGCAGTGACGGTGTGTGTGCAGTGGTGGTGCGGTGGTGGTAGTGCCGGAGTGTGGTGGTGGTGGGTGGCGGCATTATATATATATAGACAGAGAGAGATATGAGAGAGAGAGAGAGAGAGAGAGAGAGAGAGAAACAAAAGGGAGGGAGAGAGGAGGTGGCCGGCGGCGGGGTGGCTGGTGGCAGCATGGGGCGGTGACAGGGTTGTCGACAGCAACGACAGTCGTGAACGACGGTAGCAGTGACCGGCACCGAAAATGGTCGCCAGTAAGAGGGGCGTCAGGTGCGGGGGCGCTTGCTGGGCTGTTTTATTTTTCTTTTCCTAGCTTCCCAATTCTCCTCTCCCAAAAACCTAATTCAGAGGCTGAGGCTACTATAACCTATATATATATATATATATATATATATATGAGAATAAATTCTATACGGATTGGCTCTAATTGGAGATTTTGAGACCACCCTTCAATGCTTGTCAAATCAACCAATGAGAGAAGGCCAATTTTCTCTCTTATTTTTGCTCTTCTTTTTGATTTTTTTATTGAAAAATAAAGTATTATATCTAAATATATTTTTGATTGACAATAAAATTTCATTTGTTTTAATATAAAATATTTTTTAATAAAATATTTTACTTATTATTCATTGTCCAGTTAATAAAAAGTGAATAAAATAAATTTTTAAATAAAATATTTTACATCATAAAATGAAATTATTTTTTGTAATAAATTGGTAAATTATTTTTCGTTTTTTTAATAGACATGTTTTGAATCTGATCATTTTTAAATTTTTAGAATTTTTTTGTCGATTTCTAAAATGAAGATGGTAGTAACTACTATTTAGAAAAAAAAATTTAAATACTTTTTTATATGACTTTCTTTTATCTTTAATGAATTTTGTTTATGTTAATTAGTTCATACAATGACTCATTTTAAATTTCTCTCATTAGCAGAAATCATATGATTTTTTTAAGGCCACTTTAAGACATTTTTAATATTTTATTTTCATCTTTAATAAAAAAATATCTTTTTTTGAACTAACGTAATTTTTTTATTAAAGACGAAAAACCAAAGCCTTAAAAATGTCTTAAAATCGCCTAAAAAAATCTTATGATTTCTTGTAATGATAGAAATCTAAAATGTGTCATTGTATCAACTAACATAAAAAAATCATTAAATACAAAAAAAATCACATAAAAAAGTCTTTATAAAAAAACTATTTCAAATAGTAGTTACCACTACCGTTGATTTATGTGTTTTTGTTTTATAAATTAACAAAAAAAATTTAAAAATTTAGAAATAATCAGACACAAGACAATTTTATTTAAAAAATAAAAAACAACTTATCAATTTATTAAAAAATAATAATTTCATCTTATGATGTACAATATTTTACTTAAAAAATTAATTTACTCACTTTTTGTTAACTAAATAATAAATGGTAAATAAAATATTTTACTACAAAATATTTTACGTTAAAACAAACAAAACTTTATTATCGTGCAAAAATACATTTAGAACTAATGCTTTTGCTTTTTTTTCAATAAAAAATAAGAGAATAGCAAGAATTGGAGAGAGAAAATTAGCCTTCCCTTAATTGGCTGATTTGTGAAGCAATGCAGGGGTCGTCCGTAAATCTTCCAATTTACGGCAAATCCGTATAGAATTTATATATACTGAAAGTGAGGCTCAGGTTTAATGGGTTACAGTTTAAGGGTTCGAATAATTAAGGCTCGACTTAAAAGGGATTAAAACCCTTTTTCTGTTACACTAAATTAATATTATTAAAATACTTATATTAAATTTTGTATTTATTTCTTAATTAAATAAATCTTATTATTAATTCTCATAATAAATTGGTATTTATATTATAACTCACTAAATATTATCATTATTTTTATTATACACATGTATATATGTGCGAGTATATATATATTTTTATTAATAACTAAATCAAATATCATTATTTTTGTACTAAATTTTTAATTAAATGGTATATTTGTATATGTAACAGCCATAACCGACACTTAATAGCGCAATTATTATCATAATTATTTATTATTATAACTACTTATTATCATTATTTGTTTAATTTAACTAATCGTATTATTTATTTTTTTCCAAGATATCACAATACGTATCTAAAAATTATTTCGAGATTAAGTGTCACAACACATTTTTATATATGGCGTTTGTGACCAGTCAGTGAGTCAAAACCTACCAAAGGCATCCTTGTTTTGAATTTTACCGACTAAATCCTTTTTTTGCTATTTAAATAATCTCATTCAAAGTAACCCAACTTGAAATAAAAATCACTTATTTTTTGAAAAGAGATTATTCCCAGTAAATTATTTTAAAAATAAACATTCAAAGTTTCTAATAGTGAAATTAACATCCAACATTATTAACACATGGTAACATATGTTAAATACAGGAATAGAAATGCAAAGTACAAGAATTGAAATGAAAACATGAGCACATTAAAACTTTCTTTCTTGGCTACCACTTTCTTTATTCTGTCATTCGTCATTTGGATGATATCAACGTTCATTAATAATGTTATGTGAATTCAATAATATCTAAATTATTAATTATTTTACAATATCATAATGATATATTTTAATATGAAATTTTCAGGTATCAAAACTATTTTCAGTATTAAGGCGTCAACTGTAACCATAATCAGTTTTAAGAGGTCAACTGTAACCGTGATCAGTTTTAAAGCTTCAACTGTAACTGTAACTAATTTTCAAGCGTCAATTGCAACCGTAATCAGTTTTAAGGCGTCAATTGTAACCATAATCAGTTTTAATATGTCAATTGTAGACGTGATCAATTTTAAGGTATCAACTGTAACCATAATTGTTCTCAGTTCTAAGGTGTCACACCCTCAACCCGAGACACGTGAACCCCACTTGATAACCCAACTTTACAGAATAACCGAAGAGACTCTTTTTTATAAAACCAAATTTTATAGTTAGAACTTTCTTTAAAGAAAAGCACTTGGATTTAATTTGGTTTAAAAAAAGTTGCTTTCCAAAACTTCAAAAATATTCTAAGTATAATTCTTAAAAATTTCGACAGAGTCTTCTCTGTTTTTTAGACTATCCCAAATTTTAGTATTACCTGTGAAAAGTAAACAATCAATTCCTAACCACAGTCTAAATTATCCAATAGCCAACAGTTCAGTCTCAAAGGAATACACCCATGGTTTAACCGAAATCTCCTAAAATTAAGTAAACTTTCATTCTAACCATCCCATATGCATCATACTTACTAGAATTAAATCCTCAGAGAACATCATTTAACTGAAAGAATTTATAGCTCAAGAACAAAGAAAAGACTTCATATTTATTAAACAAACTTATAAAAATACATGTTTCAATCTCCATATCATTTTTCTTCTTCAAATCTCTTATAATAGCCACAGTGTTTCTTACGCCTTCTTCTACTTGTCAAAACCTGTAAAATATGTATAAATCAACAATGTAAGCCGGAACTCGTAGGATAATGACTAATAAAAGTGCAATGCATAATTTGTGATGTGTGATATAATGCAATCACAATCAATCATGTTTATAACCTATTTTTTATTCATCATCTCTTCATACTTTAATTATTCCATTTCTATTCCTCATCTCTTCAAGTAATAATCCTCGAGTAATCTTAGCACAAGAATTCTATCTTTATCCAATAGTCCATTTACTAAACAATCATTCCCATACGAATCATAAATCCATATCATCTAGGCAAATTAAATCTTCAAAGTGAAGATTTACTATAATAGCCACAGTGTTTCTTATGCCTTCTTCTACTTGTCAAAACATGTAAAATATGTATAAATCAATAACGTGAGCCGAAACTCGTAGGATAATGACTTATAAAAGTACAATGCATAATTTGTGAGGTGTGATATAATGCAATCACAATCAATCATGTTTATTACCCATTTTTTTATTCATCATCTCTTTATACTTTAATTATTATCATTTCTATTCCTCATCTCTTCAAATAATAATTCTCGAGTAATCTTAGCACAAGAATTCTATCTTTATCCAATAGTTCATCTACTAAGCAATCATTCCCGTACGAATCATAAATCCATATCGTCTAGGCAAATTAAATCTTCAAAGTGAAGATTTACTACATTTAATCACGGTTCATCTTATGCAAATATTCTTAACTTTCACCTTTTTTTCTAATGCATCCTTCCCACTTTTAAATTCAATGTCACGATCTAAAACAAACTTCCATAAACTCTTTTCATATTCCATAATTTTCTATGTTTCATTATCTATTAGATTTATCCATTCAAATGTCAATTCCAATTATGGTTCACCATTCAATTAGCTACGAAGCCTTTACGATTCTCCAAAATTCCTATTTAATCATGTTATATAAATATATGTCAAACTGTGACACCCTGTCCTCCGGGCACGTCGGGGCATACATAAGTATAGATAAGAAAAATATTCTACCCATTCATTCATATTTAGATATCATAAATATTACATTATTAAGAGTTTTGAACTTATCAATAATACATAACATTTATAGTTTCGCAAAAAATTAATAAAATCTTACAATGAGCGCGTGAAAACTGAACAAAAAGAACAAAAGGAAAAAATTCAATTCTTCAGCAAGCATTGTCGGGGTTCGTTGGCTCCTGCCACTCACCCTATTCTTCAATTCCATCTTCTTTTTCTGGGGTAACTTCCTCAAAGAACTCTTCATACTCACCTGTGGCACGAATGTCATGAGCCAAAGCCTAAAAGAAAATTTCCTAAACCTTCTAACTAAACTCACAACAAAATATTTTACAACGCATATCATATAACACCCAATACAATTTAAAGTCAAGGAGACAGACAAATTTGATAATTACGGCAAAGCAAGCATATATAAAAATAAGTATACAAGTGCGTGATACAAATGAATGTAATGCAAGTGCCCAACCCGACTTATATCCAGAAATAAAAACAAGAGTTCTACTTAGGGACTTATTATCATTTGCTTGCAGGGACTTATTATCATTGTCGCCCAGGGACTTGTTGTCATTGCCGTGATAGGACTTGTTATTATTGCCACCTCAGGGACTTATTGTCAATGCCGTGATGAAATTTTATGTTATTACCGCCTCAGGAACTTATTGTCAATACCGTGATGGGACTTTATGGGGTTACCCACATTAAAACTAGGATGCTTGCTTGTTATCAACATAAAGTCTAAATTACCAAAATTAGAGTACTAGTGACGAACCCGTAGTGCCCAACAGTATTCATAAATAACAAATCTTTCCTTTTGAACACCGGGGACACACCCGAGGTGCTCAGAGGAAATATATTCCAAAACAGTTACAAAATTGGCTACTAGGGACGCTCTAGACTAGGAGCCGAGAAAAAGAACAATTTCAATATATCCCAACCCACAACAGTAGATACGAAAATGACTCCAACATGCCGAAATGCAATGTGACAAAGCTTATGATGTACAATATGTGTCTCATGTACAATTATATATAGCATGGTATAACTCATGGTACAACTCATTAAAGCATGAAATACAAGTATATGAAGCACAAGCTATAATGTACAAGACATGGATTCAACTTAACGGCATAGATTCTAATCATCGAATAATTATTTTCATATACCAATCATCCAAAATAATTTAATTAAAGTCTATATTTTAAATCCCACAATTTAATAAGCCACTATATACTTAACCAAATTAAGGTAAATATTCAAGTGTTAAATTAAAAGGCATAAAAGGGTTTTGGGGTACCTAGATATGTAGTTAAGCTCTGATTTTTGGACACCAATTAGATAAAAATATTTCTCATAACTTTTATGTTTAACACTAAGGTCAGATCCTAGGGCAATTGGGTCATTTATACCAATTAAGATAAAACCATTCAGCACTTCACAGAAAAAGTACAGAATTTGGGCCTCTGTTGGTCTCGATTTTAGGGCATCAAATCAAAGGATGTGGGCTTGCTTTTTGGGTATGTTCTAGTTTAAGGTGTCCTCTACAGGTTTTATGTTTTGTGCTAAGGCTAGTTGTTTGGAACAAGTTAAAGATTTTAGCCATTTTACAAAATGGGTTCAGTCAACTATAAAGGGTTCAGCAGAATCTAGTTTCAACAGAGAGTGCATAAGCCTTTTGGGGAACCATCCGAGGGTATCTAAGGCTACTTTTTAATCAGTAAATAGTTTAATATGTTAGTTACATTTGTCATGAAAAAATCTTTTGAATTTGTCCATCAAAAACATAGGTTTCGGGTCTTACAAAAATATGTGACAGAGAGCTCTATCAGTCACAGATTCACAATAGTGACTTTGAGGAGGGTTTTTACCTATCAAGACTACATATTTTAGGCTTATTTTTTATGGACAATAAGATAAACATGTTGTCTACAGATTTCATGTTTTGACCTAAGATCGATTTGCATTCTAACCTAGGCTTTTTATGTGTGTAATACAGAGTGGTTAGAATCTGACACTCTTTAGTAAAAATGGTGTATCTCGAGTTCTACCCAATAAAGTCACTTCAAAATAATTTTGTATGGAAGATAACTTAAAAATCTAGATCTAGACATAAAAATCACACTTAGATCATTTTTCTACCATTAGTTATCTTAGTTCAAATTTCGTGGCAGAAAGTTGAAACACCGAGAAGATCAGGCCATTTAGGGTTTTGGTGTCTTAGCTCAAGATATGCTTAGATTTAATTTATTTTCTTTGCATGCATGTGAGACCCTGACCCGTTTTCTTTTTTGGCATTTATCGACGCGTGTTTTTCATTTTCATTATAGCATGTTCATATGCGCTTTTATACATGTTCGGGTTTAGATATGCATGCGGGGTTGGTTCCCGAGGCCATTGGGAGATGTGATGCGGGTTTTAAAAAAAAAAATATTTTCGTAGCCTATAAATATCTCGCATTAGATATTTTTAAAACTTGCAAGCTAAGTTTTTTTTTTCTCTCTGCCTTCTCTTTAACTTCTCGGGGGCCCGGGACTCAGTTTTCGACGATCCAACAGCGAATCCATGTTATTGGCACAGTGGGCTACACGTTCATCCGGATAGAATTTCATTCTAAAGAAGTTCGATTTTCATTTTGGCTCAGTTTTTTATGATCCAATAGCAGATCCTTAGTATATTTGACTTGTTGTTTACCACTTTGGTTGTTGTTTAGGACTGCATGTTTATGTATACCTGTTATGCGTACGGGGGTTTGGTTTTATTTTTTCGTTTGGTTTTTCACCCAGCGATGATCACTCGAGCGGTGGTTGAGCGCTCGAGCGGTGGTGTGGCAGTGATGTATATCGGTAGGGACCGCTCGAGAAGTGGTGTGGCAGTGATGTGTGTTGGTAGGGGACTGCTCGAGCGATGATTGAGTGCTCGAGTGCTTGAGCGTTGTTGGCCTCCGAATTAGGTTTTGATTTTCTATATCGTTGGTTGTCCCGGTGAGTGAACGGGTCGTTCGGGTGAGCAAATGATAGTTGTGTGGCATGAGATGTCGTGACCGATAATGTGGCATCTTTATATGGAACGTTGTGATTATATGTGATTTTGTGCTTATAAAACTTTAGTTTTATTCAAGCATGTTATAGGATGGATATGTGATTCTTGTTTATATAAAACTCTGATTTTATTTCTGCGTTGTGTGTGTTGCACGAGTTGCATGTGTTCCACGGGTTGCATGCATTGCGTGTGTTGCATGGGATACATGTGTTGAGTTGCATGGGTGGCATGCGTTGCATGGGTTGTACAAGTTAGCTCTGGCTAACGATACAATAGTTGGGGCTGAGGTCCCTCGGTGAGAGTCCAAGAAGGTGCATTGAGGGGCTAAGGTCACTCGGTGAAAGTCCGAGAAGGTGCATACATTGGCTCTAGTCAATAAGGCAACAGTTGGGGCTGAGGTCCCTCGGTGAGAGGTCGAGAAGGTACATTAATTGAGGCTGTGGTCTCTCGGTGAAAGCTCGAGTAGGTACATTGATTGCATGTAATGCATTACGGGATGGATAAAATCAATTTCAAATTGTTTTTAAGACTTGTGTGAATCGTGATATAAAATCATTTTCAAACCATTTTCGAGGCTCTTATGAGTCAAAAATTGGTTCTTATTCTCGCTTTCCCGTCTGCTTGTAAAAATTATTTTAAAGGCTTGAAAGAGAGTCAAAAACTGCACATCATTTTCTGAGCATGTTTTGTTTATATTGCATGCTTGTCTAGTTTCTGCTGAGCTTTGGCTCACAGTGTGGGATTTGAAATCTTTTTCAGGTACAGATCGTGAAGATTGATTCGGAGGTGCCGGAGGGGTAAAAGATTTGTAGTCTTCCTTTTTGTTTCTTTGAACCATGTATGTTTACATGTTCTGTTATGGTATTGGAACCGTGTAATATAAGCTTTTTGGCGTTGGAGCCATATGTATTGTAAGTCGGTTGGCGATGACATACAATGCATGTATGTTTTATTCTGAGAGTGAACATTTGGTGGGGTGTTTACATGGTTGTTTATGGTGTTTCACGTGACCCGGAGTTTGGTTAGCATACTCAATTATGGTTCACATTCGTAATTAGACACTCATATCTTGTCTTCCCCTTCTAAGTAACATAGAATCAAATCAAAAGTCCCTATTCTCTTACCTTGACCGGACATTCCATCGTTAAATCACTCTTTCATAGGTTCAATAGTTCCAAGTTCCCTTAGTTTCCCTAAATTTCTTTTCATTTGTATCAATTTTTTAAAAACAGTTCAACTTCAAATTTTCTCTACATTAACAAAACGTCACCCTAACTCAATTTGAATTTCTCAAAACTTAAGTCTCAAGCCATTAAATTTTAAATCATAAATTTAAATCCATAGTCTACAATATATATCAAAGATCATTTCACAAATCAAAAAATTTTAATCTATGTTCTCATCTCAGGTCCTCCCATGTTGTCATTCCCTCCAAACTAATAGGAATCTAGATCAAACCCCTTTTTTCTTTTTAAAATCATATGAGAACCTTAGTAAATCATTCAAATCTTATTATTGAACTCTAAAATTAAATCTGTTGGAATCCGTAAATTCATTGGCCATTGAATTCCAGAATTCAATAGCAGAATTCAATTGCAATTGAATTGGCCATTCAATTGGAAATTAAATCCTGAGAATCAATACCATTCATGACTATTGATTCTCCTAAAACCCTCTCCATGATAGAAGGCCTATATATGCTGTCATCTTTCAGTATTCAAAGAAGAGAGAAGTGAAAGGCAGAGAAGAAGTGAAAAAGGCAGAGAAGAAGGCAAGCAGAGAACAGAGAGAAAAAGGAAGAAGACAGTAGAGGTGAGAAAGGAGAGATACAACTCAGATTATAGTGCAAACTGTAAGAGAGAGAAAGACAGACGGAGT
>JAUMHN010433231.1:0-33830 GCA_032360265.1 Heliamphora ciliata
AACTCGGAATCAAGTCGTAGTTGAAGATTAGATCGACAAGTGGTATTCATCTAAATTAACTTTGGTTGCACGAGTTTATTTTTGATCATTCGATGTCAAAATTTTTATCTGGAGCCCGTTTTGGCTTTTGCCCATCTAGTTAATTTTTTACTGAAAATCGTTTTACAAAATTATTGATCTTGGCAGTATTGCCTCTAACATTAACTTCATCTATTGCTCAAACTTTATGATATGAGTCTTAAGACTTTCTCAAATTTCAGTTACTGCAAACACACTCATGCCCACCATTTTCCAACATGGCGGTTGCCACTATTTCAACATGGCGGTCACCACAAACCTCAAAAGACACAGCGGTCGCTTGGTCAGCAGAGTGACGTCATTGTACTGTATACTTTTATTTTGGCGGTCGCTCACTCTGAGGTGGCGATCACCACTTTGACTGTATTATTCTTTAAATTTTTGATTTGCCGCCCTTTCATGCTTTATAAATACAGCCCTGGAGGCCCCATTTGCTGTTACCCTAACTCAAATGGCTAATCCCCTTTCTTCATGGATTGAGGCATTTTTTTTCATATCAAGCATTTGAACTTTGCCCCTTTTCGGTATCAACTCCTTATTTTCTCTAATGGCCATAGATATTGACGGACCATTATTGAAGGCTGCGACTCAACTATGGGATTCGCAGTCCCTTGTTTCGGTTCGGTCTCGAAGAGCTACGTCCCACTGTGGACGGGTTTGCTGTTATTTTGGATTTAACCCCACGGAGTTCCGTTGTTGTTCCCACTTTCTTCCTTTCGGCTCGGCAGCAGGTGATGCAACTTTGTGGCTTGTTTAGGATGTAAGCTTCTCTTCTGACATCGGGTGACTGTCTTGACATTCCATGGATCATTGAGAGGTTTCGTTCTACTGGCGACCTTAGCGACTTCGACTTTCAGCGGCCGCGTCGTTGCGCCTTTTGCTTCTGTCTTCTTGCCCAATATCTTCTCATCCCCTATGACGGGCGAGTTAGTTGTGCACTGGTTGACATCGCGGTTCAGACGTGGATGGGAATGGACTTTGTACCACTTGTCTTTGCCGAGACACTGATGAGCCTAGATGCCGTTCATCGTGGCGAGACCATTAGTTTTTCTGGAATCCCCTTGCTTCTCTAAGTAAGCTCAAACCTTTCTCTTCATTAGACTTTTGTCATACCGCAAGGCTTTTCTCTTACTGATCTAACTTTCGCTACAGATCTGGCTGATGGAGAAGGTGGATCTTGTACAGAAACCACCTACTAAAAGACACAGTACCGCAACTTTCCTTTATCGCCCTTACTACTTGATATGCAGCACCGAGGTAGCCTGGCGACAGTACCTCTATTCTCTGACTGGCCCCGATATCACCTGGCAGTGCCCCTAGTGGCAGATCCCTTCCATGACTCTGACTACCATGGGTCACCCTCATGTTCTGCTGATTGGTTTGCGCCAGGCTTCTTTCTATTACCCTCATCAGATCATGCCGCAGTTCGGTCGCAGTTAGATCATCTTTGTCAGTATCCAAGGTCATTTATTTTCATCTACACTACGGGCCCCGTTTCTAGCATTATATCAGGATGCCTTGCCGTCTCGATCATGGATGGAGATGCAGGAGCTGTAGTGTCCCAAGCTTTCTGATGAGTATAGGACATGGCTGATGCAGGATAGGGAAGAGAAGGGTAAAGAAGAAGGGAAACAGGAAACAAAAAGGATAAAGACTTGAGGATTTTTGCTTTGTTTTAAAGATTTCATAGCTTCCCTCTTTATTTTGTTTGCAGAGTTTGGGACTTGCATGCCCTCCCTTTTATTTTCAAAACTTTGTGACTCCAATTAAAGTGATGAAAACTCTCGCTTTATGTTTAAGATGGTTCAAATTTATCCAAAGTTTTTTGGTTCAGTTAAATGACTTTATTATCGAAATCTATAGATAAATTTGCATTGGTCTTACTTAGATTCAAATATGGTTAAAAATAAAGAATGTGGTTGGACTTCTTAAAAGAAACTGCCCACATATCCCAAGAAAGTGAAATAAGGCTTTAACATAGTTCGGGTTTGGTTTATACTACGGTATTGACACTTTTCTTTTGTAATGCCCTAACTTTTGTCAAGGTCGTCCTTTCGGGATTTAGCCTTGCAGGCTGCTTTAACTTTTATCTGAGTTGCCTTTTTGGTTTTCAACTTAGCGAGCTTTTATTTTCTTTTTATTTTTACCTCAAGGATAGTACTTTTTGAGCTGATCGAGATTTACTGGAGTGGAGAACACATTTCCATCTAAATCCATAATAATAACTGCACCACCGGTCATGATGGTTTTGATGAGAAACAATTCGGACCAATTTGGCTTGAACTTGCCTCTCTGGTCGAAGATAGGAGCTCTGATTTTCTTAAGAACCAGATCTCCTTCTCTGAGATCCTGGGTCTTGACTTTCTTATTGAATGCTCGAGCTATCCTCCTTTGGTATTCTTGTACATGAAACAGGGCCTGTAGTCTTCTTTCATTAAACAAGAGCAACTCTTCCATGCAGTTTCTCTACCATTTTGCTTCTGAAATACTGGCCTCGGCCACCACTCTTAGTGAAGGGATTTTCACCTCAATGGGGAGCACAGCTTCCATCCCGTACACTAAAGAGTATGGCGTAGTTCCTATTGAAGTTCTGATTAACGTCCTGTATCCCCAGAGTGCGAATGGTAAATGTTCCGGCCACTCCTTATGTGAGTTGATCGTCTTTTGCAGAATTTTCTTGATGTTTTTGTTTGCTACCTCAACTGCTCCATTGGTTTGCAACCGATATGGTGAGGATTTTTGAGCCACTATCTGATATTCCTCAAAAAGATCCAAGATCTCTCCTTGAAAATGTGAGCCATTATCTGAGATAACCTCACGGGGGACCTCGTACCGGCAAATGATGTTTCGCTTGACGAATTTAGCAACATGAGAGGCTTTCAGTACTGAGTAGGAAGTTGCTTCCACCCACTTGGTAAAGTAGTCAATGGCCACCAGGATGAACTCGTGCCCATTTGACGCCTTTAGTGTTACCCTATCGATTACATCAATGCCCTATACTGAGAACGGCCATGGTGACGCCAGGTTATACAGTTGAGATGGGGGAACGTGCATAAGATTTGCGTGAATCTGACATTTATGGCACCTCTGCACGAACTGTATACAGTCTGTTTCCATTGTCATCCAAAAGTATCCTTGTCGTAGGATCTTCTTGGTTAACATGTTCCCACTCATGTGTGGGCCACAGACTCCTGTGTGTATCCCTTTCATCAGTTCTTGGCCTTCCTTAGTGCTAACACATAGCTTATTAACCCCAGAATGCCCTCGTTTGTATAGTCTTTCCCTACAAATGACAAACTATGCAGATAATCGTTGCATTGTCATTTTTTCCTTTTTGCTAGTAAACTTGGGGTATTCTCCTTTCTCCACGAAGTTCTAGATGTTAAAATACTATGGAAGTTCGTCAGTGCTTTCCTTGATCGCGGTTGTCGTCCCGTATGCTTTCTTTCTTTTCTGTTCAATTATGAAGGGCCTCATTCTGATCGCAAATGGTATGTCAACCATGGATGCTAAGGTGGCTAGTGCGTCGGTAAATTTTTTCTGCAGTCTCAGCACAAGAGTGAAGACCACTAATTCAAAACACGGTATCATCTTCTCCAGCTCTTGATGGTAGAGAATCAATGTCACGTCCCTGACCTTTCATTCTCCTCTTGCTTGTGAAACCACTAGTGTCGAATCTCTGATGACTTCTAACTTCCTTGCCCCTAATTCTATGGCAGCCTCCAATCCATCTAAACATGCTTCGAACTTAGCTTGATTGTTGGTAACTTCAAAATTGAGCTTTAAAGATAAGGGGACGTGTGATTCGTCAAGACCGACAAGAATGACTCATATTCTGTAACCATACTGGTTGGATGCACCATCAAAATATAGAGTCCACTTGTCATCCCCGACTTTTATCAGCTGTTCGTCCGAAAACTAGAACTTTGTGTATTCACCTCCCTAAATTGGTTGGTCGGCCAGTAATTCTGCCATTACTATTTCCTTGACTGACTTTCGGGTGACATATCTGAGATCAAATTTTGATAACAACAACAACCATGGAGCCAATCTTCCTGTCAGTGTAGGATTTTCAAACAGGTACTTCAACGGGTCCATTCGAGAGATTATATTCATCGTGAAAGACAGCATGTAGTGCCTTAGTTTTCACGAAGCCCAAACCAAAGACCAGCATGTCTTTTCCAGTGGTGTGTATCATATTTCTGACCCCGTCATCTTTTTGCTCAAGTAGTAGATAGCTTTTTTAATTTCAATTTCACCTTCTTGCGCCAACATACATCCCATTGCTGAATTAGTCAATGACAAATAGAGGATCAGTGGCTTATCAAGTTCGGGAGGAGCTAGAATAGGTGGATTTTGTAGGTACTGACGCACGGCATCGAAGGCATCGAAGGCATTTCTGTTCTCATTCGAACTCGACTCCTTTCTTTAGCAGATGGAAGAGTGGCTCACAGGTAGTTGTCAATTTTGCGATGAACCGACTGATGAACTGTATCTTACCCAGAAAGCCCCTGACTTCTCACTCGGTCTTCAAAGGAGGCATTTTAAAAATTTCTTTGATCTTTGAAGGATCGACTTCAATGCCTCATTGAGTGATCATAAACCCAAGCATCTTTTTGGCGGTAACCCTGAAGGCACACTTCTGTGGGTTGAGCCGCATCTTGTACTTCTGAATCCTTTCAAAGAACTTTTATAGTGCTACAATGTGGCCATCTCGATCCTTGGACTTGACTATCATGTCATCCATGTACACTTCAACCTCCTTATGTATCATGTTATGCAGTAAAGTAGTGGCAGCCCTCCGCTAGGTTGCCCCTGCATTCTTTAGCCTAAATAGCATCACGTGAATACAATAGGTGCCTCAAGGCGTGGTGAACGTCGTCTTTTCTCCATCCTCAGGATCCATCAGAATCTGGGTGTACCCGGAGAAGCCATCCATGAATGATAACAAGGCATGCCCCGCTGTACTATCTACCAAGACATCGATGTGCGATAAAGAAAAATCGTCTTTTGGGTTAGCCTTGTTGAGATCCCAAAAATCCACGCAGACCCAGATGCGTTCATTTTTCTTCTGCACTGGAACAATATTAGCCACCCATTTTGGATACTCAGTTACCATCAGGAATCCAGCGTTGATCCATTTGGCTACTTCTTATTTGATCATCAAAGCCTATCCTGGCCGAATTCGTCTTAATTTTTGTTTGATCGGTTTAGCATCAGGGTACAAGGAGATATGATGTTGGACAATGTCGGGATCAATTCAAAGCATATCCTCGTAAGACCATGCAAATACATCCTTGAATTCTTTTAATAATGTTATTAATTATTCACGTTCAACTAAGGATAAAGAAGAATCAATTTGTACATTTTGTGGGTTAGTTTCATTACCCAGATTTATTGACAAAGTTTCTTCAATTATTGGTTGCGCACGCATTTCTTCTTATCCTTTTATTAAAAGTTTTATTTCTTCAGGGATATCCCTGTCGAATTCAAAATCATTTGAAAGCGTATAAAATAAATCAAACAAACTAGAGTAACCGAAAATCTCGTTCTTTTCATTGAAAGAAGATGAAATTACAAACTCAAAAGCATAAATAGAGGGAGGTGCACAAACAGATGTGCCCTCAACCACAGACTCTGACTCGAACTTGGACTCAAAACAGACAATATGTATTTTACAGAACGCTAAGGTCTAATTCTTCACTTTCTTTGCAGCGGCATCGACAATGAGCTTGGTGTAGTCAGTTGGCATGCTGAAGCCCATCACGAAACAGTCTGGGTCAGTTATGTGCAGTTATGCCATCTTTTCATTGAACATCACTCCCATGTTGATGCCATCCAATTTGTCGGCCCAATCTTCCTCTTGAATTTTCTTTTCTTCCACTTTTCCTTTGATTGTCTCTTCCTCTTCTGTATCAAATAATTGATGGCCAAAGAAGATCTCTAGTCCTGGCAACTTATGGTTGGTTTCTTCATCGATCCATGGCTCTAGGAAACCACAATACAGGAAATCTTCTCTTTCTTTGACAAAATACTCGTTGAGTGTTCCTGAATAGTTGGCCTTTCGTCCCCTTTTAGGCCCTTCCAAATCTTCTTCTGTCGGTTTGTATCCAAGACTGAAATGGCGAGAAGCCGGCAATTCCTGGACAGGTTCAGAAATTCCTTACTGCTTAAGCCCTAGCCCCATACCCGGGAAGTAGGACATTTGTCTCATCATTGTAATTGCTCTTGGGTTAATGTACATCTCTTTTTCATTCAATAGCACCTGCATAGCCTGCGCTTCATCAAATCGGAAGCCACTTAGCGACACATCCCCTTCGCCATGCTGAACCTCCAAGAGAGTCGAGCATTCTCCTCTTAGGGGTTGAATATTGTCTTCTCCATCGATAGTCAAAACTGCCCCATTTTTTTATCAGTTTTAGCTTTTAGTGAAGAGTCGATGGCACTGCCTGGACGTTCGGATCATGCAGCCATGGCCTGCCTAGCAACAGGTTGAAAGAGACCAATACGTCTAGTACGTGGAACTCAACTGATGTCTCCAGAGGCCCTACTGATAACGCGAATGATACCAGGTCTAGCACATCTCTCCTTGTGTTATCGTAGGCCCGGACTCCTTGATTACTAGGTGTGAAATGTTTTGGCTTTAGTTCCAAGCAAACTGCTATTCTAAGCAGATAGACATTTAATGCGGACCCATTATCAATAAGAGTCACCAGGACCCACTTTCTCAAGCATTTAATGATTATGTGCAAGGGTTTGTTATGATTCTTTCCTTTCGCTGGCAGATCTTTATCAGGAAAAGAAATGACTTTTGGCTCTGCAGCCAGCAGAATGAGCCCAACGAGTTGCTCTGGGGTCGCATCTATCGAAACACTGGCTTTGTTTAGGACCTTCAGCATGGCTTATCTATGTTTATGTGAGGCCATTAATAAGCCTCAAATGCTGGCATTGGCCTGTGTCTTTTTAAGCTGCTTCAGCACAGCGTCATCCTATTCTTCCTGTTCTTTCTCTTTTCCTTTCCCGCTTGATTGCCTTTTTTCCAAATGAGTCAGCTTGAAATGCTGTCTACTCCTGGTTAGATGTTCCACACCGTCCTTGGGATCCCCACAATTTTGGTATTGTACTTTTGGTCTTACTTTGCCTATGTACAGAGGGCTTTCAAATGCCCACAGATCATTTAAATCACTAATCGCTACTCTCCCTCTTCTTTCCTCATCGTCCACAATGGCCCATGTGTTATCAACCTCTTTTTAGATGTGTTCTCCGATGTACTCCATGTGTTATTCTTGAGTAGCCCAAAAGTCGGTCCACTCTGCCCCATCTGATTTCAGCACAACCTTTACTAACCAATAGCATTGCATCTCATCGACATATACCTCCTCCTCAAAAAGTTGAGAAAGAGTAATGCCATTAAGAACGTGGCTAAACCTATAAGGTCGTGCCAGATAATCAAGCGGCCAGTCGTCCTCCTCATTATGTTCCTCTTCTTCCTATTGGTTAGCTTGAATTGCTACCTGATATCCTTCCTAAGTAACATCATTCCACTCCTCCATCATATCCCAGCCATTTTCGTTCATAATCAGTGAGCTAGCTGTTTGATCCTCGGTAGCTAAAACATGAGGGCGTGGCAGATACACTGAACATATATATTGACTTGGATCTTTTGACCGTCCCAGAGTTATGTAGTTTACCCCAGACTGCTTGGCATGGTTTGGCAGAGGGTTAGTTGTGACATTCGGCTTTGGAGCGACAGACAGTGGAGGGATCACTTTGTTATCGATGAGATCTTGGATCTCGTGATGCAATCTCATACACTTATCAGTTAGATGTCCATGGCCCTGGTGATAAGCGTAATACTACAAAGCATTATATCTCGGTGGGAGGGGATCAAGCACCAGCATGGGATCCAATAACTTGATGAGCCCTTTCTCGACAAGTCAATTTAGGGCAGTAGTTAGTGAAATATTAAGGGGAGTGAAGACTCTCCTTGGCTGTTGTTGTGCCTGTTAATTGTTGCTTGCCTACTGATTATGGCTTGGTTGTTGGGTAGAGGAGGAAGGGTTCAAGAGGTTTACCTCGTTCGAACGTGACACGAGGTTGGTAACAACAGACTGATTCTAGTTGTTTACAGGGAAGTTTCTTCTCGATTTTTGGCTGGGTTCTACTTTCTCTATATCTCCATACTAAATGGCGTCTTCGATTTGCACCCTAGCATTAAATAGCTGCTCAAAGGTAGAGAGTGGTTGTGTGATGAGGTAACGCTTTAGAGGGGACTGTAGATTTTTTACCACCATTCTCACTTGTTCTTTCTCAGTGGGCCAGTTCGTCATCTTGGCGGCTTTGCCCCTCCACCGGGTCCAGAAATCAACAAATGATTCCTGGTTCTCTTGGCGAGTTGTTTCTAGCTCTCGGGTGGTTACGTCCAACTAGACGTTGTAGCTATATTGACTGATGAATGCAGTGGCTACATCTTCCCAAGTTCTAGTTTTAGCCACCTCCAAAGAGAGGAACCACCTTTGTGGTACCCAAAAAAGTGATCGGTGGAACAATTGGGCCTTGAGCTGATCGTCAATCTCCATGGGGGGAGAGTTCCAACATACATCCTCAGATGAATTTGGGGATCTCCAATGCCATTAAACTTCTCTATCTCTGGCATTTTAAATTTTTTGGGCAGTTTGGCATCTCAGAATAAACACAAACCACCTACATTCAGCATGTATTCTTCCACTCCCTTTTCTTTTCCCAGTACCTTCTCCATTGAATTAATCTGTTTTGCTAGTGTGGACTCCCTAGACTGGGCAGTAATTTCTTCATCCACCACCATCGGGCGGGGGACCCGATGTGGCACAGCAACTTGTGGTGCCTTCTGTCCTTGGTTATCGTCTTAGAAGTCTTCACTGTTCTCATTTGTATCTTCCAACTATTCGTTGGCACCTGGTAAGCAGGCCTGAATTGCCCAGATTTATGCCTGACATTGGTTTTGAGCATGGGTCTGCTGCTCTATAGCTCTCAGTATCTTAGTAATAGCTCTCATCAGAGCTGTCAAGTTAAATTCACTCTCTGCCATTGTCAATGACTCAGTTGACTGTTCAAATATTCTATAAAGTCTGTCTGACCCTGATCTTGCCCAGATGCGTGTCGACCGTAATCTTCTTAGCTTAATGATATAGGCCCGAAGAAAACCTAGATCTAAAAAGTAGAATAACCAGTATGAAACACTTCTTGGTCAAGAATTCTTCCAACATATAGAACACATCCCGAATACCCGAAACAACAAATCATAAGCAGATAATCACGAAAGCTAAAAAAAATGCCCCTGCCAGGCTCATATTGGCAGCATAACAACAGGACATACGAAAACCCAGGGTGAAGGCTAAGAAGAAGCTTAACCAGACTCTAGAAGGGGGCTTATCTAAACAAAAAAATAGGCAGCGTTTCAATAGGGAAACAGTTTTAACCCTCAAGAGACCGGTTCGATCTAGGATTCTAAGGAAAACGGGCAGCTCTCTAATAAAAAAGCAAGACTAGCTCCCACGGGTATAACAAGGGTTTGAAGGAAACGAACCTAATACAACAACAAGGGAGAAACTAACAACTCGGGAAGAACCCGAAAGAAGAGGAACTATCCTAGAGGCTTCAAAACAAAACACGGGCATGACCCTGAGAATAAAACTATGATGTAAAAACCAAACGAGGCGAAGAATAAGACCCGGGTAAGAACCCGAAGGTAAAAAGCTAACCTAATCAAAGGATAACAGAAAATCCGGGCTAATCCCAAAAAAGGAACTAGCTTAAGCCAAACAGACAATCCTAATAAAGGCAATCAAAACATATAATTAACAAAACATATAATCCTACTAGGGTTAGCAGCACCTAATGGAGGGTTCTAAGCTACTATATGCAAAAGGTCGATTTTGATCAATCGAACATGGTACCTTCTGAATATAGCTGGGTATATACCTCCCATGCCTGGAGTGGTGCAGGACATGGTCAAATGGTACGCTTGAACTCTTTTACTGTACCTATGAAAGTGTACAGTCAGTAAGGCTTGCCCGCCTTCCCAACAATTCCAAAAATAGAAAAACGATCGGAGCATCGGGTCGACCAGGCAGGGGGGTTATCCTTTGATTAACAACTACAATCACAATCACAACTCGAGTTGGGTTAAGTGAGTTAGGTTCAGACAACCACAATCACAATCACAATCACATCATCAGCGAGTTAGGTTCAGCCATGTGAGGGTGGTCTCAGTTGCCAAATCGTTGAGTGTTTGAGCAGAGTTTTGTTCAGGTATAGTCGAAGCATGGTTGATGGCTTTGGCTTGGGTAGCTGGCTTCTCTTGAGAGTAAGTTACCAGAAGTTACAGATATGTTATGGTTAGCCTTGCGAGTAGGGGCAATGGGGTGTCGAAAACCCTAGATATCAGTTGCTATGACTGGATTTATAGAAAGTGGTAATCCCTTACGGTTAGGGTTTGGTGTACGTGATTTTGGCCGTGTGATGGATTAGGTACGTCTTGAGCCATGCTATGTCATGAGCTGTGTACTCGGGATGGGGTATAGACGGGAACATAGTAGATGGGAGCACGATAATCCTTGGCCAAGTGTATGTTGAGACAGCAGAACATGAGTGATTATGGGAATATCCCTGTTAGCATGATGTTGATGGTGATCAACAGGACGTAGACAGTAGTCAGAGTAGCATATGAGGATGTTGTTGGTAGTCAGAGTAGTTCCGTTGACTTTGGATGTTGTATACCTCCTTGAGGTTTGAGAATTGAGTTCCGACTGAGTGAGCTCAAGGATATGGAAATGAGTATGAGTTGTAGATATGCTGGGAAGAGCAT
Organism: Heliamphora ciliata; assembly: GCA_032360265.1. Taxonomy (NCBI): domain Eukaryota; kingdom Viridiplantae; phylum Streptophyta; class Magnoliopsida; order Ericales; family Sarraceniaceae; genus Heliamphora; species Heliamphora ciliata. The sequence goes on from JAUMHN010433231.1 coordinate 10,925, forward strand.
GGGTTACGGCTGTATGGGAATGTGTAAGCGTTCCTGTGACATGTATCGATTTTGTGAGATTCCTATGGGAATGCAGATCTGTGGTTTGGTCGATATCCTAGTGATTAGAAGATCATGTTTGCGAACCATGCTAAGTGCATGTGGTTGACTTAGTGTTGCAATGATGTATCCCGAGAATGATATATCTTGAGATTGTTTGTGTTCCACCTTAGGTTCAGAAATGGGTATGCTATTTACCCACGAGAACGAAGTGTGGAGTGATAAGGTTCAGCAGTGTACCGTGTGGTTTAGCCGGCCTGGGGTGATAAGTGAGAAATCGTAGAGTACGATGCCTATGATTGATGTGTGCTTTGAGAGCAGAAGTGCGGAAGGTGTCTGCATGGTTGTGGGAGTTATTAGTAACTCTAGATGAGAGGTCCTAGGATTGGGTTCCGGTTGTTGACGTTATGCCTTGGACAGTGGGCTCGAGGTGGTGATGTGATTGTGGTTTGCCTAACAGGAGTTAGGTTGTGTAGTGGATGATCTGAGTATCGTGATTGGAGTTGACAGCAGTTGTGTAACTGTAGTCGATGTGGCCTCGAGGTAGCGCTTATAGAGTTCTTAGAGGCTAATTGTTGAGGAGCATTCCCAGTACACTGAGGTTGGGCCATAGTTTCTTATTGGCCTTTTTTCTTTCTTTAAATGGAAGGAGAGAGAGAGTTTTCTTGTAGACGATTGTCTTGTAAGAGTTGTTTCATCTCGGTTGGATGGAGATGCCAGGTTCTTGATTGGTTCAGGTTTTAATTGTGTTATGAGACTATTGAATCTCAGTAGATTTGTACCCATATTGTGACCCCTGGAGTTGTGACTCGGGAACTTGTGTCGCCATGACTGGGTGATTATTAGATGGATTCTTTGTGGCTTCAACGCGTGGTGTGAGACGCTCTACATCTGAACGTCTGTGTGAGTGACCTGGGATCCGATTGCTCCCACGGTTGGAAACTGTAAAGAATTGTATGATGGGGTTGGTATTCTCCCGCGGTGGAAGACCGTAAAAGAGTACGTATGAGTGTGGCTTGTTTGTGTGATATGGGTTTTGTTCCCTATGCTGTTTATTCTTGTTAGACAAGGGAATTGGTGTTGAGACGTAGAGTTCTTTTGCAGTGATCAGTTGAGGATCGTTGACCATTGTGTGCGTGTGGTTGTGATCCTAGCTCTTGGCAGAGCGGGAATTTTGTTGAAATTATCCAGTTGGGATATCCACAGGTGAGTTTCTGGTAGACTTTTATGAGTCTTGATTTGGGTCCTATTTGGGATTTTGAAATGTTCAGATTTCTTGAAGTCGAGGAGTGGTCGTTGACGATGGTAAGTGTTATGCTTTGGCATAACTGTTGTTTGTTGGATGGTGGTCCTGAGAATTTGATAAAGTATGAGTCAGGAAGGATTCGATGCTTGAGAAGCCTTGGGTGGCGTTGCCTGTCTGGGTCGACATGATTGTTTATTTGGTTAGGCCGTGATGAGTTCTGCATGAGAAACTTGCTGCGTGTAAGAGGCAAGTTTTGGTTGGTGTCTTGGGCCCGAATAATTTGCTGTTGTAGACTCAAGGGATTGCTGTATGTGTTCTGCGTTGGGTTTGCTGAGATGTGTTTCTTGGTATTCCAGATGGGTTAAGTGAGCTTCTCTCTGGTGAGCTTCTCTCTGGAGTTGGGTGTTGTGTTGTTGCTCATGGATTGGCATCGTGTCAGCTTCAGTGATGGTGATGTTGGCATCGGCCGGGTGGTGATGTGGTATCAAAGTCGGTGGTGATCTGGTAATCGTCAGAACTTGAGTTAAATTTGTGCGTGGAGTATGTGACTTCGTGTAACCGATGTCAGGTTTCGTCGTCGTGTGTTAGGACTTCTGGAGATAGTCCTTGGTGTGTATTGTGAAGTGTGATTGAGCCAGTATGTGGTAGGGAGGACGAGGGTGATCGTCTCTGTGTTCGAGCATAAAGTATGTTTGAGATCAAGTACTGTGGTTAATTGGTCTCTTGCGTTGCGTCTGTCGCTGGGGTAGTTGTGTTCGGTGGGAGTTATGGTTCGGCATTTGCTGGTATGAGTCAGATCTTGATCTAGTGTTTCAGGGATGTTTCCTGGATGACAGTGATGTCAGCGACGTTGCCTGTGCGCGCAGTTTGTGTGGGGGTTGATTTTTTTTTATTTTTCATCATGTGACGGCAGGTTTAGGATTTCTGTTGCTGGGGTATTTCTGCTGTTGTGCAGTGTTGCTGGTTTGCATCAGAGATTGTTGATGGTTGATGAGCTGTGCTTGGCTTGAGATTCAATGTTGAATTTCGGGGAGGAAATTCTTTTAAGAGGGGGAGAGTTGTGAGACCCTGACCCGTTTTAATTTTGGTCATGTTTTGACGTGTTGTTTCTTATTTTTACAATAGTATGTTTATGCGTTTTTTAGGCATGTTCGAGCTTAGAAATACATGTTAGGTTGGATACCGGGACTGTTGAGAGTTGTGGTGTGAGGTTTTTTTTAAAAATATATATATATATATTTTTGTGCCCTATAAATATCTGGCTTTAGATATTTTGGTGGAGATATTTTCTTTTGGAAAGCTTAGTGGCTAAGTTTTCTTTTCCCAACAAAAACCTCTGCCTACTCTCTAGATTTTCTTGGGGCTCGGGCATTGTTTCTGGCAATCGGGTAGTGGATCCTTAGTATCCTTGCTGAGGGCTACGCGTTCATCCGGGCAGAATTTTATTTCGATGAAGTTTAATTTTCACGGAGTTCGAGGCTCGAGTTTTTAACTCCACGGGGTAGGATCCTTGACTATCTTGTCTTTAAAGGGTGCTACGTGCAATTACATTTGTTTTTTCCATGTAAAAATGCATAAAAAGTTGGTTTGTGTTTCAAAAAGTTGGATTTTGGTTCAAAATCGCTTTTGGGTTGATTTTGGTTGGAGGAAAAGGGGTTTGAGGCTTTCCTTTCGGTGTATCTTTGTTGTTTTGGGTTTATGTTTGTCCATAGATTAAAAAAGAGGTGTTTGGCTGGTTTAATTTGGAGTTGAGAAGTTGTTTCCGTAGCTTGGGTTTGATTTTCATCATCGCTTGTAGCTTATTTTGAAATTTGGAAATTTTGGGTTTTTGGTGTCGACACATTTTCTGTTTGTGTCGACATAATTTCCTTATGTGGTGTTGAACACGCTTCAGTAGCTGTTACGTTGAACTCTCTGTTCTTTTGTGTTGATACCATTTTCTATTTGTGTCGGCACCTTTTGTTGTTGGTGTCGACACATTTTCTATTTGTGTCGACACAATTTCCTTCTGTTGGTGTTGAGTTTTCTGTTGTGGTTTGTGTCGACACATTTTCTGTTCGTGTCGACACCTCCACTGTTTATGTTGACACACATTTTGTTGTTTGTGTTGACACCTCCGCTGTTTGTGTTGACACATTTTCTATTAGTGTTGGCCCTTTTCTTCCTTGCGTGAGAAGGAAAGTTTTGAGATTTGGGTGAGTTCTAAGAGCCCTTGGTTTACTAAAATGTGAATGCTATATTTTATGTTTAAACCATGTTTGTTTGGATTAAAAAGCATGTTTTGCGCTTTTCCTTGGTTTATTACATCATATGACATGTGGATGTTGGGTTTTCAATGGGTGTTCTTGAAAATGGTGGGAAATGGGGGTTTTTGATAAAAACCTCAACACTTGGTGTTTTGGAGGTTTGGAGCTAACCCATGGGGTTGAGTCTCAATTTCTAAAACGTTTTGATACAAATATGTTTTTACATATTTTGTTTGATCTCCATGGTTCATGGATTGGATCTCTTGTTTATACATGAGTTGTATAACTATATAACAATTTTTTTGGAAAACAATTTGGAAATGTTTTATTGATCTCTATGTTGATGGATGGATCTATATGCATGTACAATGTATATTTGTGAAATATTTTTGTAGTCGAGCTACGATTCAATTTTTAGAAGATTATCTAGATGTACCGGGATGACGTGTATTTGGCACGAGTTGCCCTCAGTGTGAGTCTGGAAACGTGCGCAGCGTAGGTACTCAGGTCCTTCGGGTTATTCCCCGTAAATTGAGATGGTTGGGTGCTTAGTTCCCTCAGGTTGTCGCCCGTAAATTAAGTGATCCGTCGTGGTGCTCTGTATAGAACTTGTCATTATCTAGTGAGCCTTGAATAACTGGGGTCTAGGGTAATGGACATGAGTCTATAGTTGCTACCTTTGTCTGTGTAATAGAGTCGGTACATCGGATCATATTCTTCTTCTTTTTCCACGTTGGTATATTCCGTGAGGAATCAATGTTTTGATTACTGTTTTTTTTCTTAATTGTGGTTGGTTATATTGCATTATTTGCAACACATGATTTTAAGGATGAAAACGGGGGTTTATGTTAATAAAACCATTTTGGGGATACTTGTGTGGTCTGATGGGAAACTTAGGTTTTTCGATGGAAAACCTGTTATGGTTTTGTGGTTGAGTTAGCTCCCACTATATGATTGCATATCCTGCCTACTTTACAGCTTTATAGTCTGTTTCTATTGAGTTTCGACTCACGGGTGGGATTTTCTGTACAAAACCATTTTCAGGTGTTACTGTGGACGATGACCATGAGTAGATCTAGTGGTGCCTACGGTGGCGAAAGACTTTTATAGTTTTCTTTTTTGGTATGCCTGTTCCTGTACGCAGTTTTTGTATGCCATAAGGCGATATATTGTACGCATGTTGAAACTGTATGTCTTTTGTTTTTGAGAGATACACCTTTGTTGGGTATTCCTTTGGTTTCAATAGGCAGATTTATGTGTATGAAAACCTATATTTTCATAAAACTGGTGTTATGTGGATTTTCACGTGACCCCCGGTGTTGAGGTGTGACAACATGGTATCAGAGCTCTAGGTTTGAATACCTAAGAGCCATGGGAAGAGGGTGCATTACCTCGTGAGGATGTGTGTGTGCTTGGTTGTTTGTGTTTGGAACATGAGCATGTTGATGTTGTGTATATGTGAGCTTGGATGTTGGACATTAGGATTGATTAGTCTTGCCTTCGGGTCTTTGGACTAACAAACTTGGGAGCCAAGTTAGAACCGCATTTCATGGAAATGATTTATAGCAAGGAATCTAAGTGGGTTATCCAAAGTGACAGGCCATTCTTGGCTGTTCTCCTCGGTATCGGTGTTGTGTCTGTATAATCGTTGTGGCTATGTGTTAGCATGATTATGTGTTATGTGGTAGAAGTAACGTGATAGATTGACCTTAGGTTGTCGGGTTTCATGTTTTCTTTCTATATAACCTGTACACCCTTAGAGACGATGATACCGTGGTTTGGGTCCTGGATGTGCGACCCGATAGTTATCAATTGCAGAGGTACGTTTGTGGGTTGAGCGTTGATGGCCTGGTATGTTGTGGAACTCATCAGTGAGTTGGGTTCAGCCAGGTGAGAGTGGTCTCGGTTGCCAAACCGTTGAGTGTTTGAGCAGAGTTTTGTTCAGGTATAGTCGAAGCATGGTAGATGGATTTGGCTTGGGTAGCTGGCTTATCTTTAGAGTAAGTTACCAAAAGTTACAGATGTGTTATGGTTAACCTTGCGAGTAGGGGCAATGGGGTGTCGAAAACCCTAGATATCAGTTGTTATGACTGGATTTTTGAAAAGTGGTAATCCCTTATGGTTAGGGTTTGGTGTACGTGGTTTTGGCCGTGTGATGGATTAGGTACGTCTTAAGCCATGCTATTTCATGAGCCGTGTACTCAGGATGGGGTATAGACGAGAACATAGTGGATGGGAGCACGATAATCCTTGGCCGGGGGTATGTTGAGACAGCATAACATGAGTGGTTCTGGGAATATCCCTGTCAGCAGGATGTTGATGGTGATCAATAGGATGTAGACGGTAGTCAGAGTAGCATCTGAGGATGCTGTTAGTAGTCAGAGTAGTTCTGATGACCTTAGATGTTATATACCTCCTTGAGGTTTGAGAATTGAGTTCCGACTGAGTGAGCTCACGGATATGGGAATGAGTATGAGTTGTAGATATGCTGGGAAGAGCATGGGTTACAGCTGTTTGGGAATGTGTAAGGGTTCCTGCGACGTGTATTGATTCTGTGAGATTCCTACAGTAATGCAGGTCTGTGGTTTGGTCGATATGCTAGTGATTAGAAGATCGTGTTTGGGAACCATGCTGAGTGCATGTGGTTGACTTAGTGTTGCAATGATGTATCTCGAGTATGATATATCTAGAGATTGTTTGTGCTCCACCTTAGGTTCAAAAATGCATTTGTTGTTTGCCCACGAGAATGAAGTGTTGAGTGTTAAGGTTCAGCAGTGTACCGTGTGGTTTGGCTGGCCTGGGGTGATAAGTGAGAAATCGTAAAGTATGATGCCTGTGATCGATGTGTGCTTTGAGAGCTGAAGTGCGGAAGGTGTCATCATGGTTGTGGGAGTTATTAGTAACTCTGGATGAGAGGTCCCAGGATTGGGCTCCCTTTGTTGCCGTTATGCCTTGGAGAGTGGGCTCGAGGCGATGATGTGATTGTGGATTGCCTAGCAGGAGTTAGGTTGTGTAGTAGATGGTCTGAGTATCGTGTTCGGAGTTGACAACAGTTGTGCGACTATAGTTGATGTGGCCTCAAGGTAGCACTTACAGAGTTCTTAGAGGCTAAGTGTTGAGGAGCATTCCCAGTACGCTGAGGTTGGGTTATGGTTTCGTATTAGCCTTTTTCCTTCCTTTAGATGGATGGAGAGAGAGAGTTTTCTTGTAGATGATTGTCTTGTAGACGATTATCTGGTGCGAGTTATTTCATCTCGGTTGGATGGAGATGCCAAGTTCTTGATTGGTTCAGGTTTTGGTTGTGTTATGAGACTGTGGAATCTCAGTGGATTTGTACCCGTGTTGTGACCCTTGGAGTTGTGACTTGGGAACTTGTGTCACCGTGACTGGGTGATTATCAGATGGATTCTTTGTGGCTTCGACGAGTGGTGTGAGACGCTCTACATCTGAACATCTGTGTGTGTCACCTGGGATCCGATTGCTCCCGCAATTGGGAACTGTAAAGAATTGTATGATGGGGTTGATATTCTCCTACGGTGGAAGACCGTAAAAGAGTACGTATGAGTGTGGATTGTTTGTGTGATATGGGTAGTGTTCCCTATGCTGTTTGTTTTAGTTAGACAAGGGAATTGGTGTTGAGACGTAGAGTTCTTTTGCAGTGATCAGTTGACGATCGTTGACCATTGTGTGCATATGGTTGTGATCCTAGCTCTTGGCAGAGCGGGAATTTTGTTGAAATTATCCAGTTGGGATATCCACAGGTGAGTTTCTGGTAGACTTTTATGAGTCTTGATTCGGGTCCTATTTGGGATTTTGAACTGTTTAGAGTTCTTGAAGTCGAGGAGTGGTCGTTGACGGTGGTAAGTGTTGTGCTTTGGCATAACTGTTGTTTGTTGGATGGTGGTTCTGAGAATGTGATAAGGTATGAGTCAGAAAGGATTCGATGCTTGGGAAGCCTTGGGTGGCATTTCCTGTCTGGGTCGACATGATTGTTTATTTGGTTGGGCCGTGATGAGTTCTGCATGAGAAACTTGCTGCGTGTAAGAGGTAAGTTTTGGTTGGTGTCTTGGGCCTGAATATTTTGCTATTGTGGACTCAAGGGATTGCTGTATGTGTTCTGCATTGGGTTTGCTAAGATGTGTTTCTTGGTATTCCAGATGGGTTAAGTGAGCTTCTCTTTGGTGAGCTTCCCTCTGGAGTTGGGTATTGTGTTGTTGCTCATAGATCGGCGTCCTATCAGCTTTAGTGATGGTGATGTTGGCATCGACAGGGTGGTGATGTGGTATCAAAGTCGGTGGTCATCTGGTAATCGTCAGAACTTGAGTCAAGTTTGTGCGTGGAGTATGCGACTTCGTGTAGCCGATGTCAGGTTTCGCCGTCGTTTGTGTGGACTTGTGGAGATAGTCCTTGGTGTGTATTGTGAAGTATGATTGAGCCAGTATGTGGCAGGGAGGATAAGGGTGATCGACTCTGTGTTCGAGCATATAGTATGTTTGAGATTAAGTACCGTGGTGAATTGGTCTCTTGCTTTGAGTTTGTCGCTGGGGTAGTTGTGTTCGGTGAGTGTTATGGTTCGATGTTTGCTGGTATGAGTCGGATCTTGATCTGGTGTTTCAGGGATGTTTCCTGGATGACAGTGATGTCAGTGACCTTGCCCGTGCGCGCAGTTTGTGTGGAGGTTGATTTTTTTGTTGTTTTCCTCGTGTGACGACAGGTTTAGGATTTCTGTTGCTGGGGTATTTCTGCTGTTGTGCAGTGTTGCTGGTTTGCATCAGAGATTGTTGATGGTTGATGAGCTGTGCTTGGCTTGAGATTCAATGTTGAATTTCGGGGAGGAAATTCTTTTAAGAGGGGGAGAGTTGTGAGACCCTGACCCGTTTTAATTTTGGTCACGTTTCAATGTGTTGCTTCTTATTTTTACAATAGTATGCTTATGTGCTTTTTAGGCATGTTCGAGCTTAGAAATGCATGTTGGGTTGGATACCAGGATCGTTGAGAGTTGTGGTGTGAGGTTTTTTTTTTATATTATATATATATATATATATATATATATATATATATATTGTGGCCTATAAATATCTAGTTTTAGATATTTTGGTGAAGATATTTTCTTTTGGAAAGCGTAGTGGCTAAGTTTTTTTTTACAAACAAAAACCTGTGCCTTTTCTCTAGATTTTCTTGGGGCCTGGGCTTTGTTTTCGGCGATCGGATAGCTGATCCTTAGTATCCCTGTTGAGGGCTACTCGTTTATCAGGACGAAATTTTGTTTCGATGAAGTTCCTTTATTATGGAGTTCGAGGCATCGAGTTTTTAACTTAACGAGGTAGGATCCTAGACTATCTTGTCTTTAAAGGGTGCTACGTACAATTATATGTGTTTTTACCTTTTAAAAATGCATAAAAAGTCGGTTTTTGTTTCAAAAAGTTGGATTTTGGTTCAAAATCGCTTTTGTGTTGATTTCGGTTGGAGGAAAAGGGTTTGAAGCTTTTCTTTCGGTGTATCTTTGTTGTTTTGGGTTTGTGTATGCGCATGGGTTGAAAAAGAGGTGTTTAGCTGGTTTAATTTCGAGTTGAGAAGTTGTTTCTGTAGCTTGGGTTTGATTTTCACCATCGCCTGTTGCTTATTTTGAAATTTAGAAATTTTGGGTTTTTGGTGTCGACACATTTTCTGTTTGTGTTGACAAAATTTCCTTCTGTAGTGTTGAACATGCTTCAATGGCTGTTACGTTGAACTCTCTGTTCTTTTGTGTCGACACCTTTTTTGTTTGTGTTAACACCTTTTGTTGTTGGTGTCGACACATTTTCTGTTTGTGTCGACACAATTTTCTTCTGTTGGTGTTGAGTATTCTGTTGTGATTTATGTCGACACATTTTTTGTTTGTCTTGACCCCTTTGCTATTTGTGTTGACACATTTTCTATTTGTATCGACACCTTTTCTATTGGTGTTGGCCCTTTTCTTCCTTGTGTGAGAAGGAAAGTTTTGAGATTTGGGTGAGTTCTAAGAGCCCTTGGTTTACTAAAATGTGAATGCTATATTTGATGTTTAAACCATGTTTGTTTGGATTAAAAAGCATGTTTTACACTTTTCCTTGGTTTATTACACCATCTGACATGTGGATGTTGGGTTTTCAATGGGTGCTCTTGAAAATGGTGGAAAATGGTGATTTTTGATAAAAACCTCAACACTTGGTGTTATGGAGGTTTGGAGCTAACCCTTGGGGTTGAGTCTCAATTTCTAAAACATTTTGATACAAATATGTTTTTACATATTTTGTTTGATCTCCATGGTTCATGGATTGGATCTCTTGTTTATACATGCGTTGTATAACTGTATAACGGTTTTTTTGAAAAACATTTTGGAAATGTTTTGTTGATCTCCATGTTAATGGATGGATCTATATACATATACAATGTATATTAGTGAAATGTTTTTGTAGTCGAGCTATGATTCAATTTTTAGAAGATTATCTAGATGTACCGGGATGACGTGTATTTGGCACGAGTTGCCCTCAGTGTGAGTCTGGAAACGTGCGCAGCGTAGGTACTCAGGTCCTTCGGGTTAGTCTCCGTAAATTGATACGGTTCGGTGCTTAGTTCCCTCGGGTTGTCGCCTGTAATTAAGTGCTCCGTCGTGGTGTTCCGTATAGAACTTGTCATTATCTAGCGAGCCTTGAATGGCTGGGGTCTAGGGTAATGGACTGGAGTCTATAGTTGCTACCTTTGTCTGTGTGACAGAGTCGGTTCATAGGATCATATTCTTCTTCTTTTTCCACGATGGTACATTCTGTGAGGGAATAATATTTTGATTACTGTTTTTTTTTCTTAACTGTGGTTGGTTATATTGCATTATTTGCAACACATGGTTTCAAGGACGAAAACGAGGTTTTATGTTAATAAAACCGTTTTGGGGAGCTTGTGTGGTCTGATGGGAAACTTGGGTTTTTCGATGAAAAACCTATTTCGGTTTTGTGGTTGAGTTAGCTCCCATTATATGATTGCATATCCTGCCTGCTTTACAGCTTTATAGTCTGTTTCTATTGAGTTTTAGCTCACGGGTGGGATTTTCTGTACAAAACTATTTTTAGGTGTTGATGTGGACAATGACCATGAGTAGCTCTGGTGGTGCCCGTGGTGGCGGAAGACTTTTATTGTTTTCCTTTTCAGTATGCCTGTTCCCGAAGGCAGTTTTTGTACGCCATGAGGGGATATATTGTATACATGTTGGAACTGTATATCTTTTGTTTTTGAGAAATACATCTTTGTTGGGTATTTCTTTGGTTTTAACAGGCGGATTTATGTGTATGAAAATGTATATTTTCATAAAACTGGTGTTAGGTGGATTTTCACGTGACCCTGGGTGTTGAGGCGTGACAAAGTTCTTGTTAGAGCTGCTCCAACACCATGCTTCAATTTTAGATGTAGGGTGTAGTCTGTATCAGTTGTAGGACCTTTACTTGTGTAAACATCTTAATAGAATGTCATTGAAGCATAAGCTAGTCTGTTAGGGTTTGGGGTTAAAAGCTAAGATCTACAGGGGAAAACATTTTCGACCGTAGCATCGAATTTTGATGAATCTCGAAAAGTTCTCAATTACCGGTGGGTGGGGGGGGGGGGGGGGGGGGGGAGGGGGTTGAATAAGTCAAACTAATGTAGATATGTGCCAATTAAAATATAACTAGTATCTGAAGAGCAACCAACACAAATCTTAATTACACATTGAACACAAAGATTGCTAACTAAAAGCAATCGGTTATATCAAGATATATTACAAGGTACAAGTTTTTTTTACTCCCTAAGATAGGTCACGCTGACTTGATAACTCATTCCACGGAAACATGCAATCTAATACTCCACAGTGGTTTCGACCCTTGTATTGAACCTGTATTATAGTTACTACATGGGAGACTCCATTCTCTGTAATGCTCTGCTCAAACTCCATTGGCTGACAAGAATGCAAGATACAAGGATTGTGTGTGGATTTTCAAAACTCAAACTAGAGAAGCTTCTTAGAGAACTTGGGTGTAGGCTAGGCCACTAGACAAGTCCTTCTCGATAAATTTAGGTTGCCCTATTTGTAGGCTTGTCCAAAATGAATTTCAGGAATTTCAAAAGTTATGCCACTGGTTGAGTAGTTTTTGGGTGCGCCTCTCAAGTGACCAACTCAGGTTCCCGCTCACACGCCTTTGATGCAGCCTTTGAGAAAAGTTCTAAAATTGTCAAGCCCCTAAACCTCTTAAGTTCCCTTCAAGTGCTCTTAGAACAGGTCTGTTGGGTTGTCTATTAGTCCTGTTTCTCAAGCAACTAAACATTAAAAACACACAGAACTGAGATGTGAACAAACCCAAGTCAACTAACATTAAAAATATGTCCTAGACTAACATAACATACTTCGTAGGGAAACTATACCTTTCAACAGGTGGAATTAACATTGTAGCCTCAAATGCTTTGCAATCACAGACATAGAGACTTCTATTTACTTTCATATACAACCTAGTATGAATTTTGCTAAAGTAATACCGCTCGTCAAAGTATGATAGGATAACCATTTTGGAGGAGAAGCAACGTGGAAAAAAGAGATCGACATGAGACGCAAGTACCTGGAACTTTTTGTGCAAGCTATGACATTTCCTAAACTGACTCAGGTAAAATTAGGAGGACCAAACTTCTTAAAGGTGAGGAGAATGTAATATCTGGGGGGAAAAAAGAATATAAGATATATAAATAAATAATTAAATAAGATATATATATATTTATATAATAATAATAATGATTATTATTATAATAATTATTATGTATATTTATTATTATTATTATTATTATTATTATTATGCTCATCAATTCCTTCACTAATTAATATTTCGTTACATCCGTTACAAAAATAAATAGAAAAATTTAGGGTTTAGTCCTATTTTTAGAAGTAGTATTTGATTTAGTCCGATCAATAGTTTTTTATAAGTATCAGTCCCAAATTAATTACAAATATGTCATATATGACCAAAATAAGCCCAAATATGCGGCTCTTTCAGAAATCAAATTTGCGAACTTCTCACGATTAACTTCCCAAACCCATTTTGAAAACAAATCAGCAATTACCAAAAGATTTTGGAAACGAATAACATTATCGTTTCGATAGAACCTCGACGACGATGGAGAGAGATATCATATCGGCGGAGAGAAAACATCAGTTCGACAGAGATAACGACGAAGAAATTGAAGGCGATATTAGATTTGGAAGGGTGGAAGAACTCGTAAATGAACAGTTATGGGGTTGGTATATTGAAAATCATGTTTTTGGTATTTAATTTTATTATTTAATAAAATTAATTTTCTATTTTATGAGAATCTTTATGAGCAATGTATGTGTATCATTTCTTTAATGTTATGCATGGATGTTCGATATTCTATATAGTATTTAATCTGGTGTGTGGAGTACAACTTGCACACAGAAGATCAGATTTTAGGTTCTTACAGAATATAAGTTTATATTCACGGTTTAGATGGAAATAGACATACCATCGGTATGACTGTAGCACAGAGTTTTAGTAGGTCTGTCTTGGTTACGGGAAATAGATAATAGTATCGTCTATTGTTATGACTCTCTGTGCTAGTATATTTTGTGTGTATTGAACAGGACATTTGGGGTAATTAATTTTATACTTACTATATAAATTAATTCACACCCCAATTTTATTATGAATAGTGCTTATCCTCTTAATCCTGAAATAATTATTGATTTGCGTATATTTAATATTCGTTGTTTTGATTCATTAGAGGGTGCAATCTTATATGGGTCTATATTCCCGGTGAGTTAGATAGCGGTATTATTTATATGGTGAATATTAATTATTGATGGAATTCACGTCCTGAAAGATCGGGATTGACAATACCCCATCAAGGAAGCTTATAAGTTTTGACCGGGTCAAACCCTGCAGGTGGATTTAATTATTCGACGGTCAAATAAGTTAAGCGGAAGGGCATAAGGAATATCAAGATACCGATTAAATTAAATTGTTAGTAATTAAATTTAATTGGCGAGTATCGGGAATCTTAACGTGGGGAGAAATGGTAAGCATTTAATAATTGGAGCTCAATGCTATATGGCCTTGAGATTATAGATCAGAGTGCAATTATAGTCCTTTAGTGGTGTGAACTATAATTCAGTATTTTATGAAAATTACAGAAACCGCTGCTGGTTTTTCATAATTGCAGATACCGCTATGAGATTTGCATAATTGCAAAAATTGCTGATACGTGTCTGTGTTCCACTAGAAGTCTTACTCATAATTACTCCCAAGTCCCTGCTGTAACCCTATATATATGCAGGTAGGTTAAATCAGTTTCATAACTTGTCTTCTAAGACTAAAGCTGTTCTAGCTCTGTCGGTACGAGTTCTTGGAGAATTATAGCCCACACTATATTCGGGAATCGCATAAGAAAATACAGTAGAAGATCTGACAGAAGCTTCAACTTGGATTCAAATCGTAATTGAAGATTTGACCGGTAAAAGGGTATTCTTCTAAATTAACTTCGGATCCACGTGTTTTATTTTGATCATTCGTCATCAAAAGTTTTATCTGGAGCCCGTTTTGGCGATTGCCCATCCAGTTAATTTTTTTCGTTAATCGTTTGCAAAAACAAAGATATTAGCAGTCTTGCCTCCAACATTCGAATGCTTCGGGTTTTATAACAAACATAATTAATCTTAAACCCTAAATCCAAGATACTCATGAGTAACATTCGATTTTAACATTTGTATCTTAAACCCTAAAACCAATATACTCATTAGTATCAGTTCAACTTTCAAAAGCTTCGGGTTTTCGGCCATGAGTAACATTCGAGTTGATAAACCATTTGTGATTTGGTACCGAAAAATTGATAGTCATTTATCAGTTGCTTTTGAAATGATGTGTATTGATATTTTTTCTTTTTCCTTTTCTGATATTGTTATACGAATATCGTTTAATACGTTTTGTGTGCAGAATGTATCAGTTTCGCTTTGGGTAATGAAACACATTACAAATAACAAGTTAATTTGTGATTGCGATATTAACTGTACTATTCTAATAGCATTTTGTTTTGGGGCGATTTCAATGTATATTGTTGCATATGAATTCTTTTAGTGCCAGGTATGAGTACCATTGTGAATGCGTTTTTCTCCTAAACTGATAATAGTATCATTTGTGTTTGAAGAAAGTATCTTTTGTGTTTCGGCATGATTAAATGCTAAATGTATCACTTCGATGTCCCAAATATTGATGCATGTTGCTTATGGGTAGTTGTTTCATTTTGAAATTTGTAAATGTATCGGCATGGGATCATAACTATATAGTTTTGTCACGTCCCAAACTCTAGGTCACGTGAAACACCACAAACAACCAACTCGAGATTACACTCTCAAAATAAACATACATGCTTTGTATATAATCGCCAAACGGCATACATTATACGGTTCCAACACCGAAAAAATATGTTACAACATACATATAACAGAAAAAACAAAAAGGAAGACTACAGCTCTTCCACCTCTTCGGCACCTCTAGATCAACCTGGGTGACCGGTACTTGAAGAAAAACAAATCTCACACCGTGAGCCAAGGCTCAGCAGAAACTAAATAGGCATGCAGTATAAGCTAAACATGCTAAGAAAATGAGGTGCAGTTTTAGACTCTCTTTCAAGCCTTTAAAACAATTTTCACATACAAATGGGAAAGCGAGGATACAAACCATCTTTTGACTTACACACAGGAGCTTTGAAAACAATTTAAAAAGGGTTTTAGATCGCGATTCACACGACTCTTAAAACAATTTGAAAACTGGTCTATCCGTCCCACAATGCAATTCATGCAATCCGTGTACCTTCTCGAACTTCCACTGAAGGACCACATCCCTCGTCTATGCAATGCACACAACCCGTGTAACACACACAATGCACGTAACACTTGCAACACACACATCTTCATGGACTTTCACCATAGGACCATTATCCGCCTTCATTACACACCTTCACGGACTTTCACCATTGGACTGCAACCCTCGTCAATGCACCTTTACGGACTTCAACCGAAGGACCTCATCCCTACCGAACACACCTTTATGGACTTTAACCAAAGAACCGCAGCCCTAACCTTTACGGACTTTCACCGAAGGACCGCAGCCCTAACCTTTATGGACTTTCACCGAGGGACCGCAGCCCTATCGAATGCACCGTCTACAAGAGCTAATATTTACCAAACCACATGTTCATCTATCTCATTCCATACACCTATGCATAACCTAAACAGGATTTAAATGCATAGAACCACGTACTATCATTACGTTTCACAAACCACGTCACATGCTACACACGTGATTCACACAACATGCATCACATGCATCCGCTCCTTAGAGCCCACATACATGCCTATAAAACCCTGAGTTTTAAAGCATAAAATCACGTTACACGTAACGACATCAAGCCATATAATTCACTTACATATTCAATGCATAATAAACCACCTTTATAAATGCATAAAGCCAACTATAAACGCACATAGCCATATAACCTCAAACCGTGACATCACCCGCCACAAACCCGACATCCACTCACAGGGACAACCAGCAACTCACATAACCAAGTCTAACTGGAAGGCTACCCCAAACCCCTCAAACCATAAGGTCACTAACACCACCCTTTCTCCAAAGGTGCCACGGGCCCTAACACGCCCCACAACCAACGATGCACAAGCACCAAGCACATAATCGTGCCTCAACAACCCGCATCTAACCATGCATGCCACCCCCGAGGATGACACCTACACAACACTCGGGATCATAACACGATACCCGACCCCACCGCACAACCAACTGAACCCCAAAAGGCGTCCAATAGTATTTTAATTGACTAACCCCATAATCAATCAATTGAATACCGTAAGAAATCAATTGAAAACCAAGAAACCAACAAAAATCACAAACACAACACTGCCTAGGTTCAGTCGATTAGACCCTAACCCCCAGTGGACTGAATAACACACTGAAAAAGCACAAAAATGCCCAAACACACTGTCCAGTCAACCGAACCCCACGGTCCAGTTGATCGAACCTCACGATCCAGTCGACCAAACTGAAGCGAAAATCATTTTTGAGCTACGGGTTTGGCCCTCCAAACCCCGAATCGAAGCCTCCAAACTGCCGTCCAACATTCTCAGACATCCACAATTCTAGGCCTTACACCAAGATCACGAAAGGAACTCCCGACACCCGATTCCATCCACCAAAATCGACATAAATCCAATTTTAAACCCAAAAACTTAATTTTTACAGAAAATCAGATCTACAGCTATACAACTGGTAAAAATACACTCGATTACACATAGCACCCTTATAAAACATACAGGTCTAGAATCCTATTTCAGTGAGTTCAAAACTCGATGTCTCGATCTACGTGTAAAATCAAGCTTCACCGAAAAGGAATTCTGTCTGGATGAACGCGCAGACCACAACGCCAATAACAAGGATCGGCAGTTTGATCATCGAAAACTGAGCCCCAGGCCCCCAAGAAGTTAGAGAGAAGACAGAAGCTTGTTGGAGAAGTTTTGGAAAATATCTAACTCCAGATATTTATAGGCCTCCAGAATATCTTTTTTTGAAAATTTTCAAAATTCACACCACAACGGCCCATGGCCCTGGGAACCTACCCCGTATGCATATCTATGCCCGATCATGCATCAAAAGCAATAAAAATATGCTCAAATAAAAACACGTAACACGCGTCCAAAAACGCCGAAAAAAGAAAATGGGTTGGGGTCTCACAACTCTATCTCCCTTAAAGGAATTTTGCCCCCGAAATTCAACAAAAGGTCAAAAGAAACAACCCCGTTGATCACAATTGACACAGGTACACGAGATAGCCAACTAAACCATTACTAGGATATAGTCAAACAAGGTCAGGCATCCTAGACAACGACTAACTATCTCAAAGACACGGGATGTACAACTCTCTAGCTCTCACAACCCTTTCAACTGTCGTCTCAACACGGCCCACCACCCACGGAATCCATCACCAACTCTCAAACAGATGCAAAGAAGAAGCTGGCTCAAGGCATGCATACTCAGAAAGCACCTCTGCTCTCTGAAGACAAATCTGCATCATCCGACACGACTGGTGCCCTAGAAGAACTCGAAGCCATAAGAGAATACGCTTAGGGTAATCCCATTCTGTCGTGTCTACTAGAACTCAGTGATGTCGGCTGCCATACTGACTGAACTGACGTACTCTCACCTGCCATCTGGGAAGTCTGAACTGTTGGATGCTGCTGTCGATCGTGCACAAATAAACCCGCTGGCGTGCCCACTGTACTCGGTACACTCTCTCTCTAGGGACAGTTCCTGTGAACATGTCTAGGCTGGCCACTTCCATGACAAATCTGTGACTTCCTCCCTTGTGACTGAATCCATGAACCCTACGACGGCCACGGCTGTGGGCTCTCTAACACACGATGCCCCAGCAGCCTACACTGATAGCAAATCAACTCCCTCTGCTCTAGCCTCCCAGATGAAGCCACTGATGGTGCTGGTGCAGAGAACTGCTGCGGTAATCTAGATGGATGAAAGCTAGAACCAGAGGACCTCTGCCTCTTGCTAGAACGCCCACTAGTCTGTGCCTCTGTCCCACCCTGTAGTGTCCTAGCCTCCCTAGAAGCTCAAATCTCAGTCATGATGTTCTCCACTCTCGCTGCTGCCTCCACCAGCTCTGTGAAAACACGAAGTCCCAATGCAACCACATGCTCCCTGATTGCTGGCCTCAACCCCCGCTTAAACCTCATGGACCGCAGCTCGTTTGTGCTCACCAACTCTAGAGAAAACTAGGATAAGCTCGTAAACCTGGCCTCGTACTGCATGACATCCATTGCCCCCTGGGTAAGAGTGTAAAACTCCTCCCTATATAAGTCCCTCTTC
This sequence comes from Heliamphora ciliata, assembly GCA_032360265.1. NCBI lineage: Eukaryota > Viridiplantae > Streptophyta > Magnoliopsida > Ericales > Sarraceniaceae > Heliamphora > Heliamphora ciliata. Next base: position 29,392 of record JAUMHN010433231.1, read on the forward strand.
GAAGCCGAGAAGTATTTCTCTAGAAACACTCCTGTAAAGGCTGCCCATGTGACTTCTACTATTGTCTTGGCATATCTCCACCACACGTGAGCATTACCTCTCAGCTGAAAGGCGGCAAAAGAAACCCGTAACTCATCCTCCACAATCTACAACGTGTCCAAGATCCGAGTCACCAACTCCAGCCACTCTATCGCTACAATAGGATCAGGATCCCCAGCAAAGGTAGGCTAATCCATGCATCTGAACTCCCGCATCGCTGCTGTAGACCTCGCCTCAAGTACTCCCTCTCTCTCTCTCTCTAACGATCTCACCTCTAACCAACTGCTGGATAGAACCCACCAGCACACGCAACAGCTTCGTCGCGTCCATCGGTCCCAGGGGAGCATTTGCATCCCCAGCATCAGGGAAAGGAGCATCCCCTTGGCCAACACCACGGCCACGGCCACGGCCTCGACCACGGCCTCGCCCTCGTATTGCAGACATCGCGTCTATATGAAAAAAACAGGACATAAGATGCAGCACGTAGCATAAACCACATAAGCATGCTAACACATATGCACATAGTTCATGCTAATCAAAACCCCACATACCGAGGAGAACCAACAAGAATGACACGTTAATCTGGATAACCTACTCAGTTTTTCTGCTAGAAATCACGTCATCTAAACACGTTTCTAACTTGGCTCCCAAGTTTGTTAACCCAAAAGCCCAAAGGCAGGACTATCACTCCTAAGATTCAACCCCCATGCTCACATATACACATCGTTCACATATCTAACACGCTAACACGTTCATGTTATCAAAGCATCTAAACACATGAAATCAAGCATATGCAATCAACCTCACATAGCGATGCAACCTCTTCCCACAACTCTTAGGTATTCGAACCCAGAGCTTTGATACTAATTTGTCATGCCCCAAACTCCGAGTCACGTGAAACACCACAAATAACTAACCTGAGAATACACTCTCAAAATAAGCATACATGCATTGTATATAGTCACCAAATGGCATACATTACATGGTTCGAACACCGAAAAAACATGTTACAACATACATATAACAGAATGAACAAAAATGAAGATTATAGCTCTTTTACCTCTTCGGCACCTCTAGATCAACCTGGGAGACTGGTACCTGAAGAAAAATAAATCCCACACCGTGAGCAAAGGCTCAGCAGACACTAGACAGGCATGCAGTATAAGCCAAATATGCTAAGAAAACGAGGTGCAGTTTTAGACTCTCTTTCAAGCCTTTAAAACAATTTTCACATACAAACGGAAAAACGAGGATACAAACCATCTTTTGATTCACACACAGGAGCCTTGAAAACAATTGAAAAAGGGTTTTAGATTGTGATTCACACGACTCTTAAACAATTTGAAAACTGGTCTATCCGTCCCATAATGCAATTCATGTAATCCATGTACCTTCTCGGACTTCCACTGAAGGATCACAGCCCTCGTCTATGCAATGCACACAACTCGTGCAACACACACAACGCACGTAACCCGTGCAACACATACATCGCACGTAACCCATGCAACACACACATCTTCACGGACTTTCACCGTAGGATCATTATCTACCCTCATCACACACCTTCACGAACTTTCACCGTAGGACCGCAACCCTCGTCAATGCACCATTACGGACTTCAACCGAAGGACCTCAGCCCTATCGAACACATCTTTACGAACTTTTACTGAAGGACCGCAGCCTTATCCTTTACGGACTTTCACCGAAGGACCGCAGCCCTAACCTTTACGGACTTTCATCGAGGGACCGCAGCCTTATCGAATGCACCATCAGCTAGAGCTAACATTTACCGAACCACATGCTCATCTATCTCATTCCATACACTTACGCATATCCTAAACAGGATTTAAATGAAAAAACCACGTACTATCACTATGTTTCACAAACTACGTCACATGCTACACACGTGACTCACACAACATGCATCACATGCATCTGCTCCTTAGAGCCCACATACATGCCTATAAAACCCTGAGTTTTGAAGCATAAAATCACGTTACACGTAACGACATCAATCCATGTAATTCACTTACATATTCCATGCATAATAAACAACACTTATAAATGCATAAAGCCAACTATAAACGCACATAGCTGTAGACACCCCAATTTAGCCCTGCCTAATCTTAGGTGAATCCGAAGATGAAAATAGGTGGAATAGTGCCTCAGTACGATCCTCGGAAAGTGATTCAAGCTCGGTATTTGAACCCAAAACCTTTAAACTAATGAAATTTTGTCAAACCATTGAAACTTGCTGCCCAAGTCAGGCGACCGCCATGTTCATTGTGGCGACCGCTGATAGAACCTCTTGGAAACCCTAGCCAAAAGTGGCGACCGCCACATTTCATCATGGCGACTGCCAACTTGCATCACGGCAACCGTCATAGAACTTTGTGGAACCTTTCAAAAACATAGCGACCGCCAACTTGCATTATGGCGACCACCAACTTCAAATGGCCTAACGTGTCCCCAAAATGTGATAGGATTTCATTGGCTGAGGAACTCTATAAATACCGTACCTCTGATACATTTTTAGGACAGAAGAGGAGTGTGAGGTTTTGAGAGTGAAATTCTGCCAAATTGCCGAGCAATTCCGAGTCCCGACACCAAAACCCTGCCGAGACACCGAATCTCAAATCCCCAATACCTACATTTGAAGCCTTAGCTTGGAATCACTATCCGAGAATTGAAGCACATTCCCCAATTTGAAGACTCCACGATTCAGGTATCTCGTTTGGATCCTTGGTTTTTCTAACCCTATTCTCTCTCTTTTGGGTAATCGGGTTATATTTAATCTCAACTCATGTATTCCATTTTATTTACATAGTTAATCTTGTTCATCATTTACATTGCTTCATTTAATTTAGTTGCTTTAATTTTATTTAATTTAGTTGTTTTAATTTCTTAGTTTGCACTCTCACACTAAGCACATTTTTTTTTAATTCATCAAACGAGTGCTAACATGATTTAACAATATGACTAAATAATGTCGTTATCGTTATGATATATGCACTTACATAAAAATGGTTATAATAGTCAATATTATATTCATTTAAATTATAGTATTTTATTCTCTTGCTTTTTCTTTCTTCTTGCATTAATTCAATGTTCTAACATTTTATTTTGGTTAGTCTAATTTTATTTTACTAGCATTTCATTTTTGTAATATTAATTCAATGTTACTTTCTTTTTAAGCATTAGATTAACGTTCTAGTTTTTATTTTTTATTTTCTCTTTCTTTCCTTTTTAATGTAGTTCATTTTTCTAGCATTTTCTTTTCTTTTAGTATAGCATTTTATTTCTTTTTTATTATCAACTTTATTTTTTTTATATTATAATGCTTCTCCTCTTTTTTTTTTTAATGCTAATGTTCTATTCCTTTTTCTTTCTTTCTAATATTAGTTTAAAATTCCTTCACTAGTATTAATTTAATTTTTCTTTGTTAGCTTTTATTTTTCATTTTCTTTTTCTTTCTAGTATCCTATTTTTTTTTTTTTTTAGCTTTATTTCCATAAAATGTTCCATAGCTCGATTTTCTTTTTTTTTTTAGTACTTATCTTATCTTTCTCTTCTTCTCTTTTTTATTATTAAACCTAAAAATCACAAAGGGCTTTTAAATTAATTTTCATCTTTAAATGGCATTTTCCCCTTTAAGGTTTTTCTTTTGACATTTACGTGTTTTGGAATGCTATGTTCATATTTTATGTATTTTTCATATTTAATTTTTGACATTCTCTCTTTACCTCTATTTTTTTTATTTATATGCATATGAGAAATTTTATTAAAGGACCAATAATGATTAGTAGAGGCCAACCTTACGGTTGGGCGAACAAGGTGCCTAACACCTTTCTCGATTCATACTTTAGCCCCCGAACTCTTTTTTTTTCTGGTTAATGTTTTCAAGATCAGTAGCCATTTTTATTTTTCTTAGTTTTTCTCAAAAACTAAGTGGCGACTCATTTTTTAACAAAAAAAGATTTTTCAAAATTTAGTTTTCATGGTGTTAAAATATTTTCTAAACATCTTTTGAATCCCGTATTTTTTTACCATTTTTTAAAACCCCTCAATTCGAGTCATACAGTATTTTCTAGCGACTCTGCTCGGGACTGGTTTCTAGAATCAAATAAGAGCGCTAGATTTGAAAACATCATTAGTTCTTAATAAAATTTCTCTTTTTTATTTTTGCATGCATATTCATTGTTCTTCAAACCCCCCATGCCCGGTCGACTTGATGCTCTGAACGTTAATTCATTTATGGGATTGTTAGGAAGACGGGCAATCCTTACAGACTGTACGCTCCATAGGTGCAGTAAAAGAGTTCAGGCGTACTGTTTGACCATGTCCTGCACCACTCCAGGCATGGGAGGTATATACCTGACTCTATTCAGAAGGTACCATTT